>QAXH01006099.1:1289-37509 GCA_004335635.1 Chloromonas sp. AAM2
CGAGAGCCACAACTGTTGCGCCATATCTCACCCTCAGCGAGCATTCATGCTACTGTGCGCTTGCCAAGAGCTGCGGCATGGTGACATCCTCCGTCTCAGCTATACTACCACTGGTGAATCTGGCTCACAAAGTACCAGTGTATCAGTGAGTGTATCAGACCGTTGGACGCTGTTTGCCGATGTGATCGTAGCAAGCAGTGTGGCAGGGCGCCAGTGCGTATGCACCCAGGGACTTCTCCATTGCTACACAGAGAGCGCAGGGGAGCTAGTGCTGCCCATGAACGCTGGCCCCCATACATCGGGAAAGCAAATGTTTGCCACCTCCGCCGGGCATGTGTGGCGGCTCTATGCCCAGCGCAGTACTCATGCCCTGCAACATGTGCTGCACGCCGCACACTGCAAGTTCTGCACTAAGTGCTTGGCTGTTCATACTGTCAGGGCACCACCTCCATCACGGGCATGTGTGGCAGCACAGCTTTCAACGCTGGGGTGACTGCTGCCTCTGCTGCTCCCATACTTGCACAATGATGGGCCTTGAAACACTTCACGAAGGATCACTGGGGCGATAGATGAGAAACTGGCCCTTGGGGTTAGCCAATGGGATCTGCTCGCATTCGCCAGCCTGCCATACCACAGTCGCTTCCACAGCATCGGGGAGCAGCAGCACATGCACCAGCTGCACGCCCTCCGGCAACTCACTTGGGTGGTGCAGCTGATCTAAACCGCCCTCCGTCGTCAAGTTTACCACATGCACAAGCTGCGCAGCGTGCATGACGCGGTACTTGCTAGCGCGCATCACATGCTCGTCGACTTGTTTGCTGTTACCACAAGCCAGGAGCTCCCATGCGTATGTGGGCAAGTCCTCACACATGGCTAGCAAGTCCAAGCGCCGACGGCTGTAGCCTGGGTCATCCAGCTTGCGCGCTTCAGCCACCAGCCTGCAGCATGCACACACAGCATGTGCCTCCATATCACTCCCATCTGGCTCTTGCAGCCTTGGGCGCGGGCCAAAGTGAACCGCAGCGGTGCGGGCCAGCGTTAATTAACTGAGTTTTTGTTGGTCGGGTGCGGGATGAATCATGCGCGGAACATCATTTGCCAAGCTCACATATCCTTGGGCCTACATCTTGTGTGCAGATCAGTCAGCAACGTGTACCATCGTCATGTTGACAGCTATCTTGCGTGTGTCAAGTTGTGGCATTGTGTAGGCAACACAGTTCCGTAGATCTATAAGCATGCACAGTTGTGTTCAAAGCGCCTGACCTGAAATATTAGTCTGAAACACCAGACCTGATCTGATGAAATAAGAATAATATTTGAGTGGCTTGGCTGCTTAAGACCAATGACAACAGTGTGGTTAGGCTTTCAGCCTTGCTGTAGGCAGGCACAGCTTATTCTTGCTTTTCGTTGATTCGGTGTTTTGCACAAACAGTAAGTGGACCCTGCCTTGTTGTTGTTCGACTCAGCCAACATCTCGAAGATGAGCCGCACTTGCTTGCGGCAGCTCACGTTTGAGTGAAAAGTTGGAACTGACCCGCACATCCTCCCACAGCCCTCGGCACAACCATTGAACTGACCAGGGCATTCCCCGGCAGCCAGCCTGAGAGAAGACTGATAGAGAGTAGACTGCATCAATGACCCGCAGTGGCAGTTTGGAATTATTCAAACAGGACATGCGCCGTACGCTACGTCAGCACACTCACCGATACATAGCATTGAATCTGCGTAGCAGGTCAGACAGCAGCAGGTAGAACTGCGATTGGAATGCGTACTCCGCGGGATTGCCGGTGGCGTTGAGAGCCTCATTGGCCATGATGGTGTTCATGTTCAGGTTTTTGACAACCTGCGGCCGCGGACGGTGCAGGCAGCACACCAGTTACAAAATCGCCTGCTTCAGCGCAACAAGCAAACACAAAGCATCTGTGCCGCATGCTCATGGGTGACGTTGTGCTTGTGGCTCCACAAGTGCAGCACACGCACACAGGCAACAAATGCCAAGGGACATGACATGTGCCAGGATTCAATACATGCAGTACCCAGTCTAGACTACCCATTCACCGCCTCTAACCCTGTCTGGCAGCCAGGTGCACAGCAGATGGACCAGCAGGTGGGCTGTGTATGCACTCCCATGCCCCTTACCTGAGTGAGAAGCCAGCGCATATTCACGTCACGACCTGGAAGCGGGCCATTCGTGGTGATGGCTGTCATGCGCAGGCGGTAGAGGATGCAGGCGCCAACCAGCGGAGCGGACAGTGCCAACCGCACTCTCTCAAAACCGTTGTCTGGGTAGGTCCAGTGGGGAGAGCCGTCGCTGGAGACGGGCACCAGCAACCCCTCTTGCATCAGCCTGTCCAGCTGTGGCAGAGACCACGCCTCCACCTCGCAGTGGCCGTGCATCACCGCCTGCGTCATCGCCTCATGTGCCACGTCGCTGCTGCCGGAGGTCCCAGCCTGTGCTTCCTGTTGTGGTGCCAGGTTGCGATGGCTCGCTGCACTTGGCTGTCCCTCCTCCTGCATGGTCAGCCTGCCGTCTGACCTCTGCGCCCTGAACGCTGTGCCTAGTGCTTGACTGATTTTCTTGAAGACTGCGTGATGCGTCACATATGGAACCAGCTTACTGCTGCTGTATATTTCCCACTGCTCAAGGCTTGTTATACCGTTCGTGGCCACCGCTCTGCAGCACACGCCCGTCAAGCCCTTGACACCGTTGGTAAAGGAGTGGATAGAGGCAGCTAACGCCTTTGCATCATTCTCGCTGAGGGTGAGGCTGCCTCTGTGGTACTTCTGCTCCTGCTGAACGAACTGCAGCATCAGGTTTGTGACATCGCCCTCTGTGAAGCGCTGCACACTGATCACCCCAGTGGCTTTGAAGGAAGAGGTGGGGACACCAGGCCTGCACACATTCATGTACAAACGCACAAAAGAAGCTGTGCGCGTCAGTGAGCAGAGACACAAGGTGATATGGCAAGAGCTGGTTGTGAACAGCTAGTCAGGGCCCGTAATGCAGCCTTTCAGCACGCCAGACAAGGCTGCGAGCCTGCACACATGTGACTCACGGGGCACCTGGGACACGGCAAGCAGGGCACTTGAGCAGATAAGCCGTCCGTAACCAAACTACCTTGATGCAACCTGCCTGACGACAAGGCTTACAGCATGTCGACCCTTTCTGCCCACGCAGCTGTGAGTTTGAGTTTGTGAGCTATACACCTCACTGCTCAGGTTACACTGGCCGGCACCATGACCCCACACACCCGCTAGTGCTGCCATCATCCTGCCGACTCCTGCAATGCAAGCACAGGTAACCACATTCACTTGAGTGCCGGTAAAGAAGCAGCAGGGTGCACCAAGACAGGCCATTTCATGTCAGCCAAGTGTCCAGTCAGGGTGTGCATGTGCAGCTCAGGGTTTGGTCATGCCATGGTCTTGATACATCTGCACTTGGCATCGCGCGCACCTGTTGCATTCTTCCAGCAGCTGATTCACGGCCCAGGTGCCAAACAGGATGATACCACCGACGTTGTGCTTGAAGCGATGATTCTTGAGCTCCCTGACCACGTCCAGCCACGAGTTGAGGATGAGGGTTGGCAGCAGGGCCAGAGCAGCAGCCTCATCTATGAAGAAGTACTCCCGTTGATGAGGATTGTGGTTTTTCAAGGCAGCAATGAAGCTGGCTCGATTGGTGATGGAACCGTGTGGAAAGCGTTCAGGGCTTTCGATTGCCAGCAACTCGCCTAGGAAGGTGTAGAACTCAGCTGGTGTAGTCTGCATGGAGCATGAAAGAATAGCGAATAGTGTGCTATGAGGGCAGCATTAACTGATCATGAGCCCACAAGCGGTGTGTGCGCTAACCTTTCCCCCCACGCCAGGCCCCCTGCAAAAGCCAGGCATAAACACGCCAAACCCCCTCAACCAGGCTCAAGGCCAAAGCACTAGCCATGGGTTCAGTGGTCCGCACCCCAGGGGTTGGGTAGGGTTGACAGACCCTTCTGTAATGTATATATCGTATGTCGCTTCAAGTTGGTGCACATGGTAACATTGAGATCAAGATCATTGGTAGCATGGTGATAAGGTGCTCACATGTCGATCCATGTGTCATGACAGACGCCCTTCAGTCAGGCATCAGCTCTGATGGGCCTCATGTCAGCTTTGCCGAGGCCTCTGGCAACCACTGCTTGATCATTATGCCATGCCATGCAGTCGTGCCATGCAGTCATGCACATTGCCATTATGTGCACCAACCGACTTGTGCTAGTGTGGGGACGGCAAACCCAAACGAGTGCAAGCGAAAATTTGGGATAAGGTCTTGCATTGGCCGAAGCAGCTCATAGCCGCAGTTTCGGGGCAATTGGGCAAACTTGCGGCAAACTTGCATTGTACGGTTGTACGGTATACGGCCATACGGTACGGTACGCAGTACCGATATAATCCGAAGCTTGTATAGGTTTTGGCCAACCCTACCCGTGTGCACATGGGGCAGCTGTCCCCCTGTCCTTTGCACACACCCTTGGCATAGCATCACCGAGTGATACCATGTGTACCATGTGGCCCTCCTTGATTAGCGCTCGCTGCAAGGCTTGCGCTTAAGTGGTCTTGCCCATCTGGCGGCCGTCACACACTACATAGTATGCGTATGCCCCCACTAGCGGAAGCAGCTGCTCTAGCTGGCTCGGCTCCACATAGAAGAATCGCGAGGGCTCCACAGCATCCATTTCCTTGAATTCCTCTGCACCAGCATCAGCAACAGACCGTGTAGACATCTACCCTGCACCAGATCTTGTCATGCCCGGCCAGCCAGCTGCAGTGCTTAAGTGCGCATAACAGGCGCTGTATGGGCAGCGTGCTGGAGCTAACCCTGCCGCCACACCTGCCGCTGGTCCACTGCATGGGCGAGCAACTGTGACACTGCTGATGTGATGGCTCTAGTTCAGCATGCTGTCTCTAGCACATGTCTAATCACATTGTACTGCATCATGCACAATCGACCCTCCCCCCATGGCTGCACTCACTTGGATACTTTTTCTCATGAAGAATGTTGCCTGCAATTGTCGACAAACAACTGTGGCAAGGCGAGAGCGTCCGTCACATCAAATGACGAAGTGACCGTTGTTGCACTGCACCTCATCTTACCAACCAGGGTAGGAGACACATAATTATCTTATGACCTGATGCGTGCCTCAAAACCCTGCTGTTCTTACTGCACATATACGAGGACCCGCATGTTGTGCTGCCGGGTAGGTGGTAAGGCTAAATGGGGCAGACAATTAGAGATAAGGGACGCTGGAACGTGGCATGGTGTTGCAGCAGTCAAGAACTCGAGCGTTACATGAGTAACACTAGTATGACTAGTGCAGCCTGGCGTAGAGCTCTGAATGACATAATGCTGCCACGGGCAAGAGGTGTGCTGTGCGCTCAAGCGGGTATGTTGTGCAATGGCATGCATGTCTGCCTTGCCTCGTACCCAACTGCCCCATCCAGCCTTCCCTCGTACCGGTCTGCCCAACCTAGCCTTTATCTCCCTATCCTTATCTCCCAGCCTTATCTGCCTAGCCGTTTTCCTAGCCAAGCCCAGCCTTATCTCATACCCATCTGCCGAACCCAGCTTTATCCTCTGTAGACATCATTGAAGCCATCGTTGTATACCACAGAAAGAACACAGTCTGCAGCCCAAGGGGTTCATGCTGGCGGGCATGCCAAGTGTGCACCATGGGTACATGTGCTGGGACGCATTTCAGGTGGCATGGCTCCTGCTGGCAAGCCTGCGCATCACGTACCATGCGCCGGTACCAGCCCCTTCAAGGTGAACAGTAGCAAGGAGTCGTCGAGCCCCGTCATGCCCCGTGCTTTCCCCGGGTTGGCGACCAGGTACGCAATGTATAGACCTTTCTGTTCCTTGTCGTCCACCTTGATCTTCTTGTTGAATGACGCCACCTCATCTTTCGTGAGGTCATCCACCTCATCTGTGGAACGTTTAGCGGCAGCCATCAGCTGCACCTGCAAAACACATTGAAGTGCTCTAGCTTATCTCATCCAACGTACTGTATCGGTACCGCCAACACCATCGCAGTGTTATGAACGCCCTATGTATGCAGCCAGACACAAGCGCTGTGTCCGCCAACCCTGGGAAGCAACCAGGCGGGACGCAGGGTCAACCCACGGAAGACATAGAGCAGGATCAACTGTAGGTCCTGAAGGGCACCGTTGAGTGCCCAGCTCAGCACCGCGAATGCTTGATTGAAAACATTAGGCACGTCAGTGAGCGCAATGTGCATTCGTCAGAGCCAGCTCACCAAAGAGAGGCCAGAAGCTTTGCTGTTGAGCGCGACCCACTAGCTCAAGGGCTGGCATGACATGATTAACTTGAGGATCTTACTCGTCTCCTGCTGCCTTTCTGACGTGCGACAGCTACAAGTGCCTCACAACACCGGCACACGGTGGAGGTGCCGTACTTAGTTGTAATAAAATGTAATTAGTTGTGGCACCTGAGGTGCCCCCCCTCCCCCCCCACACACACACAGCAGGGCATTACCCGCGCTAGCGGGCCCGTAAGAAGTTGATCCCAAATTTCCAGTCTACGGGACAGTCTACGGGCCGCCCGTAGGTAAACGGGGCGTTTTTTTTGCATGCAGTCCACTTTACGGACAGGTTTACGAACTGCCCGTAATTTGAAGCCATAGCCCAGCCTTACTTTACCGGCAAATCATTCGCACTATGGGCCAGCAAAAGCGCGCCAGGGCTGGAGTTGAGCAGCGATTTCCTGAGGAGGGCAAGCTTCTGAACCAAGTGGACCCGAACTTCTTCACGGCGAAGAGAACAGCTGGTGCGCATGCTAGCAATGCAACGAGTCTTTTGCCAGCCTTCTGTGTGCAGCCGCTCAGTCTGACTTCTCGCATGCAGCTGCTCAAGTTGTTCTGGACTGGTGCGCATTGTCTGCGGGCAGCTCAAAACCCAGAGCATGTTAAGATCGCAGTACATTAGTCGGCCAGATGTGCCCCATGCGCAGCCCCAAGGTGCACGCCCAGATGTGCCTCATGTCCAGCCCCAGGGTGCACAGCCCAAGACAACTGCTCAGCCTAAGAGCAGTGGTGCAGTATGCGGTGAAGAAAAGTTGAAAGAGCACCTCAAAACATTCCCATGGGCGCATGACACGGGGAAGAAGAACGAGAAAGGAAGGCACATGATTCAGTGTGAGATTTGCTGTGAGTTCTACAAGGGCAAACAAAACAAGGATGGCGAGCCAGCAGGTGGCCCATGGGCGCAAGAGGGTGGTTCAGTTGGAGACAAGAGCTGTTTCAAGCAGCATTCGGAATCAAGATCTCACATCAAGGCAGCAGAAGCGAAGCATCGGTCCCTAGGGCATGAGCGCGGCATCAAGGCAGGCATGCATGCAGCGACTGCACGGGGGTAATGTTGCAAACCAGTTTACCGGGACCCCGTAATCTGCTGGCCTGAGCTGGCCTCCACTTTACTGGGGCCAAAAAGTGCAGCCTGTAAAGTGGAAAATCACATTACCGGGAGCCCGTTAAAAAACAAATCTCCGGTAATGCCCTGACACACAGTATCAAAAGACAAGTGATTGCCACAAACACACTCTCAGGTTCCTATTTCAAAGCACACACAGTGGAACATATCTCCCAGGAATTGTTCCAGAACTTGCAAACATATTTTTTTTGACTGGTCAGCTGAACCTGGTCTCAAACAAAATGTCAAACAGGCAGGCTTCCAGACGCCTGGTCAGCAAGTCAGTTTTGAACGAGTCAGTCCTAAAGGTGTCACTGGGTTAGGGCATGACTGCAATCATAGGGTCTCAGGACATAATTCAAAACAACTGCTCCCAATGTGCATGAATATGGCGAAGAGCTTGCTGTCACTCTGCCTTGGGCGGTTCCAGTTCTGCCGTGGCCAGGTTGTTTATGCGCGGAAAGGAGGCTCGTTCGCTCAACTGCTGCTGGGACCATTGCAGCAGACGCAGCAGCTGCGGCAATCGCGCCTCACGCTCCTGGGCCTGAGGCACAAACAAGCAAACAAGCAATCACATGCAAAGCCCCCTCAACTCAGGCAACCAGGCCGAACATGCTGTGCACCTTGTTCCCACCATGATTCAGATACCCTCTACTCCTGTACGTTTTTGAGCACCAACTCCCGATAACTGTGAAGACTACCGCCAGCTACCAAAACGATGTCACACCCAGTCACATGCGTGTGCAGCATCATAAAGGTCAATCATGTGGGTTTCAGTGATAAAGTGCATGGCCAGGACTGCTCCTTCTCAATCCTTTCCAAACGCGTCTACCTGTGACTGAAGGATTGCCGCGTTGAGTTCGCTGGCAGTCTTGTGCCGCTGTGCCAGGCCCAAGAGGTCGCCCACAGGGCTGCTGGTCGGCTCCTGGAATGCCAGTAGCGCGACAGTGCGTTCTGCAAGTGCAGAAACAACAGTGTTGGCTATGCCCTCTCTTAAACGGCCAATCAGTTGAATAACTTCCAATGCAATAGAAATAGTTGTGTCCCTGCTTGTTGGCATGCAAGCCGAGCATATGCAATCAGTTGCAATACAACTGAAGGCCTAGCAAAGCGTAATAGGCACATTATTTCAAGCGCTTGTGCACCTGGTAGACCAGACAATCCTCTTGCGTACACGTGAGCTGTTTGGCGGCAGGCTAGCATGAAAGCGTCATATCACAACCTACATCTACCGCAGATATACATCCCATCCGGACCGTCCCTACCTAGTTCCTCTAGCAATGCAGGGTTGTCCTCCCCCGCCCCCGCCAAGTAGTCCGATGCAAACGTGAGCGCGTCCTCAGTGCGCCCCAAGCGAATGAGCTCTATGAGCTGCTGCTGGTGAAGGTGGAACAGCAGCGTGCCCTGTGTCTCGAGGATCTGCAGGAGAGTGCAAGCGAGCACCTTGAGCTCTCGGTCAGATGCCAGGGTGTCATGGATGGTGTCACGCAGGGTGATCCACTGTAAGATTGCAAGCATGCAGGCATTGACGTGTGACACGCTGCAAACTGCCCTGACTCCCAACTTTTTTTCCGTCAGCATGTGCGCAGTGCAGGTGACAGGCCAATGCAGTCTGTCATGGCAGCCCTGTACACAGTGCAACAGACTACCACGCTTCGTCATACAAGCTACCCTGTCTTTTGCCCGGCCTGCCGACCTTAGAGGGCTCCGGGCGGCATACCCACGCTCATTTGCCACCTGGTTTATTCACCGTGACGTCTATTGTTCCAGATGCCTTGAGGCATTTCCAAAGTACAGATGAGTATACCTCTGAAGTGATGCATGCACCCACCTCTGGATTCATGTCGTTCACTTGTTCAATAGCGTGCTCCACATCTCCACTCTGCACGGCCTTGCGCACATGCATGCGGTCTGTGATGCTGCTCAACTCAGTGCCCGGTGAAACGCCTGCTTCTTGTTCAAACGCTCGGGCCGCCTCCACATAACCCTGGCAGGCATCAGCACGTAGGGGGCGTGCACGACTGGGCACACAAGGCATGGGATGGTGGGACATGTGAATTCTTGGCTGTGGCACAAGGTATGCAGAAGCTGTTTTCATGCAGCATACCCACCTCAGTGACCAAGAAGTTCATCACCAGCTTGTTCATGTCCGCTTTAGCTATCTTCACTTGCGAAAGTTTACTTTCCCACTGCTCCATCGAGATGGTGGTCCTAGAGCCTGCCTACAGGCACAAAAGTGGGCAAGGAATGCCATTGAGCGTAGTCTGGCGCCTTGCCACGACAGCAATGTCCTTGAGCTCATGCTTAGGCGCATGGTCCTCTCTTTGATCTATTAGGGTTTTCCACTCACTTGTCCCTTGCCCATACTGGCCTTGTTCCTCGGCTATCAGTCTCGAAAACACGTTCTGGGTGGCTCTCAGGCCAGTGCTCGCGCGCTTTGCGGCAGGTAACTTTGTCGGTTATTCTGTCCATCCGTTGTTTCGCGCCTGACCCCATTGGTGGCACTTCTGGGCTCTGCTGTATTCATGCTCCAATTCCGACCACATTCATTTGGATCACCACACGGTAGCTAGAGAAGAAGGCATCCCCTTTTGTACACATTGGGTCGGAGAGAAAGAAGGCCTGGCGCAGTCTCAAGCAAAGGATAAAAAGCAGAGTTGGTGAGACTGGGTCAAGGGGCTTGAACAGTCAAGCAGGTTTAATCTAGTGAAAGCTCTGATCCTTCCTGACCATGCTGGGCTGCTTCTTGCCAGCGGTCCCTGTGTTGGGGTGGCGGCCTGGCAAGGGCAGCCCGCACAGCCAGCTTTCTCAGCAGCCCACGGGTTGGTGGATGCCGCTGGCTGTGCGGGCTGCCCTGGCCATGGGCCGCCACCCCCATTCACACGCAAAGCAAAGTCGAGCATGGTCAAGGAGACAGCGCAGGCTTCCGTACGGCGATCAGAGCTTGCTGTCATGACGGAATTTCTTGAATGCCAATGGACCTGACTAGCCTTTAATCACGCCCACATTGCTAAGGTGTGTGGCACACATGTCCCTGTCAGTATGCTCTTTGGTATTTGACGGCGTGAGCAATCACGCTGTTAGAAACTTGGCCAGTTTATAGCTGTTTGAACAACATATCAGATTGATGTGAAAATGATTGAGTATTAATTCGGATAGTTCTCGATGGAACTAGTGCGCAGCCAAATCAATCCCCCAGGGCCGCTGCTTGAAAAGAAAAGGGTAAGAACGGTTATCTCAATCTACAATTTGCTGTATTTTATGTAAAAGCCAGAAAATGGAATTGAAACGGACTAACGTGTCAACCACCCAATCCCGTGCAAAACCTCTGTTCGTTGGATACCAGCATCAGTAAACTTTGGTAAAGTTTACCAAGCTCCTCAAACCTCCACATGTTGACTGGACTTATATTAGCATCACAATCTGACCCCAGTGAGGCAAATCTCAAGATTAGTATTCTGCTGGATCTGCTGCTGATCACAGTGAGAAACAGGAAAGGCACCGTGGGCAACGTCTACTCCATGAAATATGGCTGAAAAGTTCAGTTAGCAGCTGCTAGATCGCCGGCTGTACATCATGGTACAAGGCTCCAGTGCAGAACACATCAGCTGCAAGCACTGCATGGGCAGAGTGTGACAGCCCTGCCCTAGGCAACTCATCCTTCAGGCTGTACCATTGCGTGCGTGTAAAGCCAGTAACTGCAAGTGCGCAGAGCCCATCAAATGCCTGTATGGTGTTTGGTGTTTTGGAGTCATGGATGCCAAGCATGCCTATTGTCTCAACGAAGGACACCAAAACATCAACCATAGCAATGAGACTGCTGTGCGCGGATGAGAAATATATCGCCTCAGACTCTGGTGTGTGACCAATATGTTTCTTTTGACATCAACTACTTGTTTGAGTGGGGTCGCTTGCGGCCGGAGCCAGGCCCACGGACCCCCTCCATGGGAACTGACCCTGAGTTCGCATGCTGCTCCTGCAACTGGACCCCTTGCTGTGCAATTGGCTCGTGCCTGTCAGCCTGTCCTTGCGCAGGCAGCACCACCAGTGGCACCTTAGCCAACCCTTGGCCTGGCTTGAATCCCAGAGCACCCTGTGCCTTCTTTGCTGCCTTACCACTGCCCTGATTGCCTGCACCCAGCGGCCGGTCTGCGGGCAATCCCAACCCCGCCCGGGCACGCCTGGCCGCACCCCTTGCCACTGCTGCTGCTGCATTGTGGGTCAGTGCTGCACATGCTTTGCCCGCTGGCACGTTGAGGATGGTAGCTAGGAGGCTGCTAGCGGCGTGAGGGCTCCGAAGGTCTTCACTGCTGCTTGCTCCACTTGATAAGATGATGTTCTGCACCGTTGCACATGTGTTCATGAGTCATCACGCTTTTGTGTGTGACGCAAGCACAGAGCATTTGAAGAAGAATATGTGTGTTGGCGTTCCCTAAGTGGTATGGCATGTGGACCACACAAACTAGATTTCATCACCTCCTCCAGCACACCAAGTCGTGCAAGCACTGGTAAGCTTGATGGTTTCAATTTGCAATCCACCCGCCTGCGCACGAGCCTCTCCTGACAGTTGACCATGTGATGTAAGCAACTTATGCCATGACCTGCCACAGTGCACTGCCATGAAGCTGTGGCCTGGGCGGTGGGTGTGCTGCTTACTCCCATGCAACCATACATACTGACACCCATCCAACCATACATGCTCACCGCCTGTGCATTTATGTGTGGCCTGGGGCAGGAGGTGTGCAGCATACAGAGAGGGCCGACACTAGCTGCCTACATGCAGGGGTGGGCACACATGGTCGCAGGTTGCATACACATGCTGATTGCCCATGTACTGATTCGCCTCTGCCCGCACTCACTCTCCCCCTTGTGCAGCGTGCGAGGGCCTGTGTGTTGGATATGAACATGACGCGCGCTGCTGCTGTGTGCAGTGCAGCGCTGTAGCACACCTGCGCATGGCCAACATGCGGCTGCGAGCCTGTCGCCATGGCGTTCAGTCTCACGTGCTGTGTTCATAGCTGCACCACCTGTCATCTAATTGTGCGTATGGACCTTGGGCAAGATGCATTTATATGAGTGCGGCTGCCAGGCATCTGCACATACATTGTATGCCTTGGCAAGCCTGGCAAGGCAGTCAGAAGGCAAGCGAGCACAGAAGACTGAGTGCAGACTGTGAATGAACAGCTGGTACTCATGCAGCTGTGATACTCATGCAGTGTATAGGCTGAGGTTTGAATGCTTTCATACATCATCAGCGCCTGATGCCCACAGTGGTACGAAATGAATTACTGATGCAGCCACGTGCCTGCCAGCCCCATCACCTCAAACATGACCCCCCTGAGGAGGGCCGGCCGCACGGTGGCGGGGCGCAGCTTGAACGGCAGCCGCTCGCACGCGTTCAACGTGATGATGTCAATGTCGAGGGAGATGCACGCCTGAGGTGCAGTGGAGTGAGATGATGTCACACTGGATTGGAATGGCATGGGTGAGATGGGTACAGTGGAGTGAGATGATGTCACACTGGATTGGAATGGCATGGGTGAGATGGGTACAGTGGAGTAAGACGTTTGATTAGGTTGGGGGATGCCAGGTGCGATGCGTCGGGAGGGGAGCGGTTGCACAAGGTGGGATGCGTGGGGCCAGGCAATAGTGGAAAACGTGCAGCGGCTGAAACTAGCTGGGTCAGTAAGAATACCAGGCTGTAGGAGTTGAGCTGAATATGTTGTATCATCACTGACTCAAAAGCGGTGGTGAATCTGTGCTGTGTTGTGGTTGTTGTTGGTGGTGCTGATGGCGCTGATACGAATGCAATGGTGGTGCTGTGGTGCTGTGATGAAGCCAGATGACAAGCTCTGTCACATACCTGTTGCAGTGTGCGTTCACTAAGGGGCTGAACTGCCAGGAGGTCATACCCTGATGTGATGCCTGACCCAGCAGCAAGTGCCTCACACTGGACAGCCTCTCTGGCACGAAACGTGAACCGGCTCAGCTGCCGGATTGCAGGTCTATGTATCAAACGGCTGACGCTGCCGGCCAGATGCTCAGGGGTGGTAGGGTTTGGCAGGCCAGACAAGGCCAGGCCATCCAAGCGACATAAGGTCACCATAGCGGCCTGCTGCGATCCCGCCGTCGCCAGTAGATCGTCGCTTACATTTCCCAGCGTACATCTGCATGTGAGAGAGCCGGCGGTACTATCTGCATGCGCTTCATGCATGGTGCGCAGTCGGCGACTTCCATGCGCATGTCACGGACCTGTCCGAATCTTGAATGCGCCCTTCAACGGCTGGACGGCGGCACAGCGCGGCTGTCGTATAACCCAGCGACAGCAGTTCCGCCAGGCACTCGCGGGTGCTGCTTTCGGCTGAGTTTGAAGGCCCCTCCACCCACAGATCGTGGTACATGGGGATGGGATGCTGATTCCACTATTGTTTGTGTCTCACACTTACAAGAGACAAACACAGGCGACCAAACTTCAAGTACGGAAATGGCCCATGGGCACAGAGAACATATGCCAGGAGTGATTTCTCACTCTTCAGGTTAACAAGCCCTGAAAGAAATCTTCAAATTCGTGATTGATTGTCTGGTGCAGCCGACGTTCAGGTCTGATGCAGCCTCGTTGCGGAACAAACAAACAAGCAAGGCAACTGTTCAAGCACGTTCACAAGGTGCTGCGTATTTGGTGCATTTCAAACTGGCGGCATTTCCTGCAACTGTAACAAGAGTAAGGACACTTGTTGTTTGTGGCGGGCTCTGGCAATGATGGGACGACTTACGACCTATTGTTTACAATAGCCATGCAAAAAAAAGAAGTTTGCCAGTTCTGGGACAACTCCTGTGTGACTCCCAGTTCTGATGCATTTGTTTGAGTGCAGCAGCCCTAACTTGACATTGTGCGTGTGTATGAGTGCATCGTTCTACCACGGTGTGTAGTGTTGGTGGTTGGTACCACGTGCGTGGTGTCGGTGGTTGGTACCAGGTGGGACAAACATGGTTACCGTAATGGGTCATATCTGCCGTACTAACACTACTGGCGTGTTTTGATGCATGTGAATTGTATTGGTGGACGGTACAGTGCCACTTCTGACCGGCCACGACTGTGAAGACACTTCCAAACTCGCCAAATTCGCAAACTCTCACACAGGTCAGTAAATCAACCCAAGACAGCCTTGGTGCTTTTGAAAACAACGGTCTGGGTCGCCAGCCCTGTAGCATTAAAAGCCGTGCACATGTGCTAAGAGCATGCTGTTTGAGGAAAACATAAGTTTGAGTATGATGGCGAAGCTGGCGCCAGGTTGCATCGCTTGCCAGTGGTAACTGACGGCACTTTGGCCTGTCAATTGATACGCCTACCCTATGACAGAGGCATGTCCAACGTCCAGGATGGCACGTGGGAGGGCTGCAGTTGCCCCAGTTTCGGCTCACGATTGCCTCGGATGTTGGCGGATATGGCGCAGCTGATATAGCAGCTATGCAAATGTGAGATTGCTTGCCTCTTGCTGTTTGCATTGATTTGCTGAATGATATGCTCAGCTTATGTGCTGGCTTGTGTGCTCAGGTTGTGCTCAGCTCACCGTCACCTGCTGTCTGATAGTGTCCGTGTTTGTTGCCCTCGTGCAGCACTGACCGTGGAATGGTACAGGAGTGGGTGACGACGCTGGACCTCTGCGTGTGTCTGCTAGCAGGGCTGGAGGTTGAGGACCGGTTACCCGTTCATGCAGCAGAGGTGCACAGGGAGCTGACCCACGCATGCTGGGCAGGCCGGTCAAGACGGTCAGATCACAGAAGCTGTTGAGACGCGTGTATTCACAGGTGGGTGGTGGTGTCATGTCAGGAATCCGTGCGGGCTGGTTAGTGGGCACGCATCTGATTGAGCCGTCTCTGTGCATGGGTCTGGTGACACTAATGCATTCGCTTCCCTTACAGCTCAACCTAACAAGTGTTTAACAAACTACAAACACTTTTTAATCATCCTATTGCAGCCTAACCCCGCTGCAATTGAATTGACCACCGCTTGTTCTTCTAGGCTCCTTGCAACAGTGCTGCAGGTGCTTCTCGTTCTCTTGTTGTTGGTCAAGGAGTTTGCCTGGGTCGCTCAGCCCCTGCTGATTGCCAACAGGCTCCTGTGGCCTGTTTGCGTTATGTGTACTCAACCATGTATTCATTGCTTTCATCGGCTTACTGCTCATGTTCATGCTTGCTCTGATTTTGCCCCACAGGTGTCAAGTACCGTGCCATCCCGAGGCACAGAACCCACCTTCCCAGTCAATTTAGTGGATGTGGACGTCTCAGAGAGCAGTGCAGGCGCGCTCACATCCTCCGTCTCTGATACGTTTGAGGCAGTTAGGAGCAGCAGGCCTTTCGAAACCAGCGACTTGATTAAGATGTTGTCGGCAGGGCTTCTAAACATGACCCAGGAAAAGACACCTGCTGTGGCACCAGTCATGTCTACTATGCCTACCGCTATGGTGACGTAGAGGGATGACCAACAGGCAGGCCTGCTTTAAACATGAGCACTGGCCTGCCATAACGCAAGACACCATACATTGACTGGTGGCTGCATGTTCAACAGCACAGCAGCTTAGCTTGACAGCTGTTGCCAGGTATCTTACACGCTGTGTTGTGACAGCGCTTGCTCTTGGTCTGCAAGAGGGCGCAAAACACGGCTGTCAACTCAGTGGCACGTCTGCTCAATGGCCAATGTTCAATGTTGGGTCTAATACCCTGGCCAGGGCACGGCAAGTTATGAGAATATGGTGGTACGACCACTTTACGGCAACGCACATGGGAAGCCATTGAGAAGCTGGCTCAGCTCATAAGGCAGAATCGCATTTACACAGTGCAGAACCCTGCGGGACACACCAAGGCAAACAAATACTGTCATCCTTTTTAGCCTCTGTGCCTAGAAAACACATGCAGCATTCCTAATCCTTCTGCAACAAGCATCGTTCATACATGCCCAAGACAACGAGTGTAGATGAGATAGAAAGAATTGTGCCACCGAGCACGGCGCTATGATGTAATGGGGCGGGCAAAGAGACCAGGTGAAATGATGAGCAGCTATCTGTACGCCGCCTTGCCAGCCCTGAGCCACCATTTGCATTTCTGTCCTAGTGATGCAGTGCTAACAGCCACCGACACTGACAGAGGAGCAGACCGGAGCAGATTGAACGCCTTGAAACCGGCCAGTATCTTTGGAAGGCTCTGCCCAAGCACGCTTAGGCTTGTCCAGGATCACAACACACGCCAGTTGTTAGGTGAGCCTTTCGAGCTTTCGAGCCTTTCAGATTGTGCTGACAATGTGCAGAACTCAGCGTAGAAGTGGCAAATAAATGGTTCAAAGGCAACAGGTCAATATGTCCAACGTCAACGTTGTGTTCAGAATCATGTATCTATCATATTCCGTCTGCAATAGCCTCCGTCTGCAGCAAGTCCGAGGTCAACGTCACAGTCAACCTGTGCCTGGCAACGGCATTCCTGTCATTCCATGCTCTCTGCTCCAAGCATCCTGCCTGTTGCCTCGTTGAGCTATTGTCCTGTACCTTTGGCTGGGACCAATACCCTTGAGACATGCCCCAGCCATGTGAGTTGTTGGTTGCATGCCCATACGTCACAGCTAACCAGCAGACTTGCCCAAGCCGTTGTAGTCGTGGGCTGCATGCCCATACATGCATATGCCTGCCCCTCACATCCTAGGCAACCTCGGTTGCAGACCAATCATTGGTGAATGACTGAACGTGGACGGAAACAGTATGCCCTGTCTTATAGCAGCCTCGACCTCCGACTCAGCAAGCGATGCAATATGCACAGCATCAGCAGGCCTTGCAGCAAACCTCCACGTTCCAAGATGAACACCTGCTGCATCAGTGAGCATGTGCTTGGCTGTCAAATGCCTCGAGCAAAACGTCTTGGACATCACTGGGCCTGACTTATCAGACCAAAAGCCTTGCCTTGCAGACCATATGGCCGTTCCAAAAGGCATAAGACATGACCACAGGATACAAGCACACCCAAGGGTTTGAGATTGTGATACCGCAATGTGGCAAAACAAGGCGTCACGCTCACAGGGTTTCATAACCCAGAGCATTGTGGCCAAAGCCAGGGCATAACCAGAGGACGGCATCATGCCTTCGTCATCTCATGTGTCATGCGAACACATTGACGTCCAGCAATTCAAGTCATGTCCTACTACGTGATCTCCACATGCTTGTCAGACGACACGTGTCTGTGATGGTCTGTATGTACGAGCAGCGTTTGGCCTGGTTTGTTAGCTGCCTGCTTCTGTGCCAAATCGTCGCTGTGAGGGCAAAGCATCAGGTAATTGTGTGCCAGGTGTTGCCTGTCATAATCAAGCGGCACCAAGCGTAACAAGAATGGAGAAGATTGTCCTTCTGCCGGACAAGTATCCTTGCAAAGAAACGGGACATGCCACAAAAGCCGTATTATGTCACACACACTATTGCACATGCACAAACATACATTTTAATGCCACGTGCTTGAACTATCCAATAATGACGCATCACAACAGTGTGATACCGGGGTTGATGGTCAGGTATGCTGCATGTCTGTGGCATGCTATCGTACTTAAGCGGCGGCGAGCCACACAATGAAACACGTGCCCAAAGCACCTATGCCACACCCCTTTGCCAATTCTCAATGATCCAGAGCTGATGCACGGCCTAGGCGCAAAACGAATGACCAGAGCACTGTCGCTATCGTCGCATCTGACATCATCAAACATCAGATGGTGTACGCTCTTGACACTGATCTAACGGTAGCGGAATCTAGAAGCGATGAAAGCCGGTGAACCCACAGGTCGGAACCCACCGCAACACTAAGTGCACCCCAAGGCATAGCAGTGCGGAAGAACCTTGACAGGAAAATATATCCTCGATGTTGCTGCAGGGTGGGTGTTATCGCACCACTCCGTCTACCCCTATTGGGATGCTTGGGAAGGCAGCCAGCACAGCTGCTGGGCCGTTGAAGGGGTTTTCTAATGGAACTACACCAGCTTCAACACATGGGCGCTCCAGTGGTAATGCTGCTTGTATGGCTGCTGGAGTTGCTGGCTCCTGTTGTACCGCAGCCGTGGTTTTACCGGCTTTGACAGCTGCCCTTTTGGCTGGTGCTCGTGGTTTAGCTGGTGCTCGTGCTCGTCCTGTGCTTGCGGCAGGAGGCGGTACAGCTGCAGCCGGCTGTCCCACTGCGTTTCCACCTGCCGCCGCCGCCGCCGCTGCTGCAGCCGCAGCCGCCAATTTGCCCGCCCTGGCTGGCCCGGGACCGCTCTTGTAATCCCTTGGCCACATGCCGTACTGCTGCATGTGCCCCTTGCAGTAAAGCCACTTGCCTGCCGTGTCCGGCTTGGCCGCATGCGTGCATTCTGGATGCGCACATCGCTTTATAGATGAAATACTGGTTAGGCCCTCTTGCTTCATGTGAGCCTTGCAGTAGAGCGAGACGCCTGTTGTGGATCGCTTGGCCCACTTAGTGCAGCCCTCCTTGTGGCAGCGCCGCTGGGCGCTGGGAAGCCCGCCTGCTCCCTTAGCGGCTGAGCTGGGGTTGGCCACAGCGGGAGCAATGCCTTTGGCGTGCATGTGCGACTTGCAGTACAGCCACTCTCCAGTGGTGCTGCGTTTGGCATACCTGCAGGGGCGCAACACATGCGCATCACTGCACAGGGAGCCAGGTGCAGACCCACTCATGTGTTTACAACAGGCTGCATTGTGTGATACCACTTGGTCTGTTTCCTGACACCCTTTGAAAAGCCACTCTCAGCAGCACATGTCTCAGTCACAACTAGTGCGCAAGAAACTAATTGGGCTGCAGGGACGCAACACATGCGTGTGATTGGGGGGAGAGCACGGGGGTGCCACACCGGGTTCAGAGAGCGAAGTGCCAAGGCCCACTTATGGGCATTTTCCACGATCAGCCAAAATCGTCAGCAGAGTCAAACAAGCAACACACCCATCCACCAATGCCGTACAGTGACTCGTTCAGCAGCTGGCATGATCTTCGACATGATAATGGCGATGGTGATGACGACGAGGATCATGATGATGATGATGATGATGATGATGGCAT
Organism: Chloromonas sp. AAM2; assembly: GCA_004335635.1. NCBI lineage: Eukaryota > Viridiplantae > Chlorophyta > Chlorophyceae > Chlamydomonadales > Chlamydomonadaceae > Chloromonas > Chloromonas sp. AAM2. The sequence continues at coordinate 20,826 of QAXH01006099.1, forward strand.
GCCACTCACCGAACACACCCCTCGTGTGTGCACCGCTTCTTGTTTGAGGGCGCTGCCACAAGCCCTGCGGCCTGCATGTGCTCTTTGCAGTACGCAGTGCCACCATCCGCAGCCAAGCGGGCAGAGGCAGTGCAACCAGGCTGCGCATGCAGCAGACATGGCACACACCACACTTGCACTCATAGCACGTGAATTACGGGTTAGCAACACGCAGACATAGCCCACAAAACACTTGAGCACGTGAGTCACAGGCAACTACCATCACAGACAGCACCTTGAGTGCTTACAGACTGAGAATTGATCGGAATTGCAAGCGATGTATTGTTGGTATTAGCAGAGCAGTGCCACTGTACTTACATGGCTGCACACGCGGCTGGGTCGAGGCTGCTGCCCATGTGCTCGCATGTGACTGTCGCAGTACATGCGCTTGCCACACATGCTGTACTGGGCAATCTGCGGAAAAGCAAGGAAAGCAATACAAGTCAGATGCTAGATGCCACCAGTGCAGCCATGATCACGAACATCAGCGTGGCAGTGATGGTTGGCAGGCGTGCATAGCCATGTCAGAAATGGACCATCTCTGGACCACAGCATCTGCAACTGCATTTCTGGCACGTCCACCTGCTTGCGTGGTGGGCGAGCATTCGGCAATAGTGTTTTCTGTCCGATGCCATGGGATTTGAGTAAGGCTGTGGTACTGAAACAGGCGAGAGCGGCCATGCTGCAACGTACAATGGTACACCAACTCACATTGGCACAGCCTTCATGCGTGCAGATGGGGCTGTTGCCGAGCCTGAAGCCCGCCTCCCGCGCATGCAGCCTGCACAGGCCTGCACACGCGCCCACCGCCTCCATGCCGCGCATGGCCTGCCGCGAACACCCGGCCACAGTGCATGGCGTGTCCACCATGGGCTGCAGCCCATGTGCGCCCATGTGTCCTCGGCAGTAGCGCCTAACACCAGAGCTGCTCAAGGCGCTCTGTCGCCGGCACCCCTCCGCCTCGCATGCGACAAAGCGAGCCGTGGGCTGCAGGCCGTGCTCGCGCATGTGCCACAAACAATACCTGCGCACAGTTGACAGTTTGTGCCACAAACAGGCTTGGTGTGTAGCTGCATGCACGCAACATCTGCGCGCAACAATACCTGCATGCACGCAAACAGAGGATAGTGACAGCAAGTGCAGTTGCCGTGCACATCGCATAACGCATTTCGAATTTTGTATCGCAAACATATGTTTCTCACAAGACCGTCCATGGCGCAGTTAGGATACACTTGCTCACCTGCATTCCCCGGAGGAGCTGTAGCTGGCCATGCGGCCGCAGCCTGTGTGCGCACAAACCGCCCCCTCTGGCTGGAGGTCATGCTGTGCCATGTGCAGCGGGCAGTAAAGCCGAACCCCTGTGGTAGACAGCTGGGCCAGCTTGTGACATTTTGGGTGGGTGCATGCTGTGCCTGAAGAGAGCGGCTGCAGGCCGGCAGCAACCATGTGCTTGGCACAGAAGCGCCGCGGAGCACCGGCCTCGGCAGAAGGCTTGGCATAGCGGTCGCAACCCCGGATTTCACACATCGGTCGGGCAGGTGTGCCTGCAGCAGAAGCAACATGTTGCAACAAAAGCATTGCTCATGTTGCACACACTCGCCACAGTTTATCAAGTACTTGGAGATGTGGAGTGTGACAAGTTCTCAATCAAAACTAATCATTTGAGGATCAGTCTATCTTGAGCATTCAAGTGTAATTCAAAATGCACCAGAGCCTGGATGACGATGGTTGTGTTGTCTCATGACGTGCTCAAGTTGTGGTGTCTCGTAACGGTATTAAAATCGCCTCATTTTGCCAGAAATACAGCTGGAAATTGCGCCTCTAAAAACGACTTGGACCCAAGACCCGCCGTGCCAGTCCATATCGATAGGTCCTCCACTGGTTTCAGTGCTGAACACAAGAACTGTCCCAGAACTGGCAAACTTCTCTTTTTGCGGCAGCAGGCAGTGCACTTGACTTGTCCTGCGCTCTTTTTCTTAAAGACTGTCATGTTGACTGTCCGCATGCCGCAGTCTCACCACAATCGCCAACATCTAATGTATGCTGCCGCCTATGCTTATGCTAGCACTGGCCATGCCGACCTGTCCCAGCTGGTTGGATCATGCGCTCACCTCCCATAGACATCATGTGCTGCCTGCAGTGCGTGAACGCGCCATCAGAAGCCAGCTGCCGCCTGCGCCCACACCCAGCCATCACACACTGAACGGCCGGCACGTCCCGGCCGTTGGCTGCACCCTGTGACCGACCGGCCGGCTGGACCACAGTCTGCTCTGGCCCAGACTGACCACTGCCCAATGACTGTCCAAGCGGATGCAGAGTAGCTGTGAGCGGGATGCTTGCTGGTAGTTGTGGGGCGTGACTGAGGCCCGTGTGGACTGCGCTGGTGAGGACCATGGCAGGGACGGGCGGGAGCGAAGCCATTACCCCCTGCAGGCTTGGTGATGAAGAAGCCATCTCTGTGGTAACGCTGCGCCTCCATCCGCCCTGTGGTTGAACTACAGCATGGTGCTGCAGCGGCGGGGCCAGCGGCTGCAATGATGCAAGGCTAGCTGCTGCGCCCGGCTGACCCCCACCAGTCACAGCACAAGCAGTTGGCCAACTGCCGCCCGCGATCCCAACACCTCCAAATCCAGGGTGAAGGAAACCGCCACCTGATCCAGGCAATAGCGATGCTGCATGGCTGCCATTTAAGCCATTACTGCCAGCAGGCAAGTTACCGTTACCAGCACCGTCTAGAATAGGATAGCCGTTGCTGGGGCCTCCAATCGTTGAGAAATCGTTGCTGGGACCTCCGACGGTTGAAGGGCCCACTCCATCGTTGCTCGACACTTGCATCAACTCGGCCATAAGGCCGGCGAAGGGCCCAGAATGCTGACGCTGCTGCAAAGTGGCTGTGGGTGCAATGGCCCAGGGTGAGAGTCCGCTGGGGCTCTCGTCGCCCAAACCAGTGGGGAAGTTGAAGAAGGGATCTGATCCAAATCGACCAGCGGGTAGGTCATCGTCCAACTCCTCGTCAAAGTCATCTAAGTCATCCGGTTGCACCTGCATGCCCGTCACAATAGCAAACAGTTCCCAGTGACTGCACAGAAGATCGTGGCTCAAGGCGTACATCCATGGTGTCATGCAAGCGAGTATGGTCATGCATGTGCAGGAAAGCAGCCACGCATCATCTGCAGAGTCTTTCATGCGGCATTGGCTTCAGCAACCAATGCACGTGTGGCAACAGATGCAGCAATCACTCATGCATCGTCCTCTTTGGCAGCATGACCCCTGCCCCAGACTCTTGCGGCACATCAGACGTATACCCTGATACCCAGACACCCAGCGCAGGACAGATCACACTGCCTGCGATACCATTGAAGCTGCCATATAACGTCATGCAACTGCAAGCGGCTGTGCAGTGGACGTATGCCAGCAACCCTGCAGAAGCAGCCGCAGTCGCCAGTCCCACTTCATGCTGCCTGCCCGTTGAGCATGCTTCCACAGCGCTTGTTTGCACATGATCCCAGAGTCTAGGCTTTCCCTTCCCTGCTGGAATCAGCATGAAAACCCATGTTACTCACAAGCAGGTCATCTTCAAGGTCCTCATCGAAGTCCTCCAAGTCATCTGGGTGCATCATGAGATCGTCCGATGACAGGTGAAAGTCATCATCATTCAGGGGCTGCAATCCCATTTGCCTGGCCTGAAAGCCCCCTCCATGGCTGCCCAGTGACCCCAGGCTATCAGTCTCGCTGTTGGTGTCCCAGGTGGCGCCATTGATGCCAGGCGCCCTGCAACGCCAGAAGGTGCATGTAGCAACCATGTGATCCAGGCGAAGGGCCAGCACAGCGTGGAAAGGCCTCTGATGTGATTGTGTGGGGCACCTACCCTCCGTTCGTCAGGTCCCTCGTGTCCGCTGCGCCGGGCTCAGTAGCACAGGGCTGTTCGTCGGGCTGGGAATCCAGCAAATCCTTGAGAAACTGTTCCGGACAGGGCGTGACGAATGAGGGCAGCCTGTCCAGCATCTCGTCAAACTGCCCTGAACCATATCTCTCTCGCTTCAGCAATTGCTCCTCCTCGGCGTCGGGCGGCAAAGGCCTTTTCTGCCCGCTGCTGTGCATGCTACCCAGATGCTTCGGCTCAGTCAAGGCATTTTCAGCCGGGCTGTCAGAGGGCCTGCGTTCAGCCAGAGGGCTCACTGCAAACCTGCAGTGCAAAAGGCACGAGCCTTGTGGTACGGTGCAATTCCAGCCCAGCCCAGCCTTGAAACGGCTCGCTGATGTGCACGTGCGGGACAATTCGCCAGGTGGCGATGCAGTGGCTTTCAGGAGCCACTGTGCCGCGCACGCACTTTGTTTGTCCTCAAGTGGGTCCAGAGCTACTGGGCTGCTTGTTGGTCGTGCTGCATGATCTAGGGTTACGGCGACTTTGAAGTTTAACCGCTCAACTTTCTCACAGCACTTGGATCTCCTTACCGGGACCTTGGTGGGGTGCTGCTTGAGCCGTATAAGAAAGTTTGGAGAAGATGGCAGCGGCGGAGAGCGGGCACCAGTTTGGCTCGATTTTTTTCGGGCAGAAAGGCGCGGTGGTAAGCAGGCCAACAGTCTTGTTACCCCCTTCTGCACACACAAATCTGCTCTTTCATGTCCTTGGCCATACCTGTGCCATAAGTTGCATGCTGCATGAGGCATGCTGCGTCCAGGCGCAGAAGCGGTCACCGACATCACATGCATGCAGGCTCAAGGACAGCTGCGCATCGCGCCTAGCGGCTTTTTATGGCGGCGAAATGGAGGGGGCAAGCCCGTTGAGGTCAAAAAAGGAGGTGAGCTGCAAGATGGTGATGCAATCCAAGTCACAGCAATGTAGCTCTGCTGGCCAGCCATACTGGTTTCACCTTCCGGCTCCTGCCATGAACATGACAGAAGCTACGTAAGTTTCTTGGCTAATACCAGCAAGGCGGTAGGTTTACAGCTGATAAGCTACGTACACTGGCTCAGTTTGATTCAGCAATTGGGGCAGCGGTGCAGCAAGGCCACCTCACATGGGATGGTTGCAGTCGGTAACATCCATACACAGGTTCGTGCGCCGGTGTTGTGGATCTGACACCTGCACGTGCAGAGATTGAGAGTTTGCACTGGACCAAGGTGACACGGGGATGCCAGCTGGGTGTGAGAGTCATGGATGGCATCACCACCAACTTTATAGGCTTTAGAGATAAGGTCAGTGGGCAGTGGAGCTGGAAGCACCAGCAGCAGCCGGGTATGCTACATCTCTGATCTATCTGATGGGCAATGGCTTGCAGACTTCAGGGGTGTAGCGAGCAGGCTTGTGGCCACACTAGAATTGCTGACGTATGGTGCGCTGCTGCAGGGTGGTGCTGCATAACGTGCAAGAGAAACATGCCACAGTGTTACTGGGCACAGTTTGTGCTGCATCTTGGCTAGCAGAGAGATCGTTCTACACACTTGTGTGTACTGCTTGTACCGCAGGACCTGGACACGCTAAAAGCGTACTGCAAGGAGCAGTACGGCAAGGAAGTACAGGTAGGCACTATGCTTCGCCAACGCTGCCACATGTACCAAGTGTTGCCTGCCTTTCCCACAAATTTTCAGTTATGGACCACAGCACATTGCTCAGCTGCTCTTTCTGTCCCACGTACAGCTGTATCAATCCCTCAGTTGACTCTTCGTTTGCTCCCTGTTCCCAGGAGCTTAGCCTTGCCACAACGGGGCGCAATTGGGGTGGGGTGGCATTGCATGGGCGCAGCCTGATGTTCATGGTGGAGGGACGGATGGCCTTCGAGGTGCCATTGCCAGATGTGGCGCAGGTGAGCCGCATGCAACAAGCTCCTGGCTGATTCAATGGCTGGCATATGCCGTTGGCACGGTTGGGCACGCATGGCAAACTGCTTCCAGCAGTTAGCCGTGCAGCCTCAATCGTAGCTGTATTGCACTTCTGAGGCCTTTCCCAGCCTTGCTTCTGTGTTGTTGTTTGGCTTCTTGTGTGCGTATCACCGAACAGCGCTACTGACCATGTCTACCTGCGTCCCTACCCCTACCCCCCAGGCCCAGCAGGTGAAGGACGACATCATGTTGGAGTTCCATGTGGACGACAACGCGGGCGACGAGCGGGCCGATGCGCTGGTGGAGCTAGCGCTGCACGTGCCTGCCCAGCAGAAGGACGGGAGGGAGGAGGACAACGAACCACCCGCAAAGGTGACTGGGAGGGCGTCCATTGCGTGCCAAGACAGGGCATGTGTGCAGGCCTGCATCCAGGCACGCTTTTGGGCAGTATGAACTGGCCATGCACACCCCCATGCTCCACTGCTGGTTGCTAGTTATGTCCATTCATTCACTGCGTTCGCCGATCTCAAGAATGACCTTCCAACTGTGGCTGGTTCTGAATACTCGCAGATCCGCCCATGCATTTGATCCTTCTGACCACCATGAATCCGTTGCAACTGGACGCCGTTCCAATTATACTTGATGCTGCTGGCATTTAAAGCTTAACTCAGATCCATGCAGGACCGAGCAAACATACCTTGTCAACCGTACTTGTGCATGCAGAAGCTTCTTGACTCCCTCATCGGTTACACTGACACCGGCGCTGCCTCCGCTGACAGTGCTGTGGCCTCGTTCAGTGACGTGCACATCCTGGCGCCAAGGGGCAGGTTCGAGGTGGAGATGATGTACAGTCAGCTGCAGCTCGTGGGACAGGCACAGGACTTCAAGATCAGGTGCGAGGGGTGGTTGGGCGTGGGTTGGGCGTGGGTTGGGCGAAGCGCGTGAAGGGCAATCAAGCAATGAAGCATGTGGTGCAATGAAGTACATGGGCCACAGAGCAAACGAAGATCAGGTGCGTTGGTCGAATGGCCATGAATGTGAGATAGGTTGACGGGCATGGGTGGTGCATGACGCATGGATGACAGTCAAGTGTGTGGCGTATTTTGACACAGCGCACTGGCCACAGTGTTTCAAAGTTGACAACCGTGTGAATTGTGCAACGAGATGTGTTTCATTCTAATGTTCCTTTCTCAGTGTCCTTCATGTGTTGACATGACTGGACGCCTACCTTGCTCGTCTCCGGTTTGTCCTGAGCTTGGGCTCTGCCATTTGATTAATGCGTATTCCTGTTGTTCAGATACTCTTCCATCCAGCGCATCTTCATCCTTCCCAAAAGCTCCACCCCTCACACACTGGTGGTCATCAGCTTGGACCCGCCCATCCGCAAGGGCCAGACCTACTACACACACATCCTGTGCCAGGTCAGGATCGCACATGCTGGACTGGGTCGTTGGGGGGGCCGTTTGTGTGAGATCGGCCAGGCAGGCGTGCTAGCATGCACACTTGACCAGCACTGCAGCATACGGCAAAGGCATGACAGAAGGGAAATGGTATCAGTGAAGCACATCAGAAGCAGGCTCATGCAAGGCCATTGTGTTTTGCAGGGGGTTTGCATCGGGCAGGCAAGATAGGCATAGGAAGCACGGAGATGCTCCTGCATGCTCGTGTTTGACCAGGCCCAAGGGATAACCGCCTTGCATTCGGCTGCGTTTTGGCGTTGCTAGACACGCAAAAACCTCTCTTACTGCACTTGGTTGCTGGTTGCAGTGCAAGTCACGCCTCAGCCTCTCTTTCAGCACATGTGTTTTGGATTGACTGATTGTGCTCGCATCGCTATACAATACATACCTGATTTGCCTTTTTTTTGTTCAGTTTCCCACTGAGGAGGATGCAACTGTGGAGCTGCAAATGACACCGGAGATGCTCGTTTCCAAGAACGAAAAGGTATGCTGGCAGGGCACGTCACCATCCCTAGTTGGCCTGTGCTTTTCCTGCAGTGGACCAGGAGCCAGGCCTGGTACGCAGAGGCCAGAGCAGACCAGGAGCCAGGCTGTGACAGTGCGACATGCGACCTGGTCACCTGGTGTATCAGCCCACAGGCTCTGCGTCTCGTCATTGCTAGCATGCATCAGAGCACCTGATTGGATGCCAGGTGCTTGGCGTACCAGTGTTGGTGGTTACCAGGACCCCAGTCGCTTATCAAACCAGTGGTTGACCGGTTGACGTCAGTTGCACCAAAGCGTCATGTGTCGGATGCGCTTCACGGTTGCAGTGTGGTGGTAAGCTTGGAATGACCACAAAGCTCAACCAGGTGTTTGTGTATTCAGTCCAGGTTCAAGAGAAGTAAACAAGCATGTTGGTTGATGCTCCTGACTGTAGTGTGGTGGTAAACTGGAGATGAGCATGTCGGGTCCCATCCACGAGGTGTTTGCGCGCACGCTGCGGGGCCTCAGCGGCGCCAAGATCACACGCCCGGGCGGCTTCAAGAACTCCACACAGGACGGGTATGCAGTGCGTTGCTCCTACAAGGTGGGTAGCATGGTATGCACACTTGTTCTGTGTTGGGGATAACACCTCGAGATCAGTGGGTCAGCAACACGGGTTGGTAATTAAACTAGGCTGTATGGGAGGTAACATGTCAAGGTCAGTGATTGAGTGAAATCGACAGCCATTAGCAGGCGAGGGCTCATCCATACAGTCGTATAGAGCAGGTACAGACACACAGACCAGGATGCACATGCATCAAGATTAGGATGCATCAAGATTAGCCCTTGTTGTCAGTCGAGCCCATGCAGAGCATGAATGTGGACGCAGGTGTAATATCATCATCATAGTCGCGCACACCAGCACCATGATCACGATTGAAGCACACCTGGTTTTCCCCTGCACTGCAAGGCTTGCCAGACGTTCAAAGAGTTTTGATTGCCCCGCAGGCAGACGATGGGTACTTGTACCCGCTTGACCGCGCGTTCTTCTATGTCCACAAGCCGCCCATGCTGCTACCCTTCGAGGACGTGGAGAGCGTGGAGCTGACCAGACTGGGCGGCAACGCGGTCAGCAGCAAGACGTTCGACCTGGTGGTGCGCACCAAGATGGACACGGAACATCAGTTCAGGTGGGTTATCAGAGCAGGGCTGCTGACGCTGGCACCAGCTGACCGGTACGTTTGTGCTTGTATCTAACTGCACCTGGAGGTTTTATGGATGGCCTGGTGAACAACAAGGGCAGGAGCAGGCGTATCTCTGTATGGTCCCACACTGTGACCTGATGTGGGACAAGGAAAACGCCATCCCAGCGCTCATAGTCAAGGTTGAGGCCATGATCAGGTGTTGCATAACAAATCATCAAAGCGCCCAGCTGGCGGGGTTCGTGCCAGCCAGCTGCACTGTATGGATTTTGCGCATAGCACATCCAAGCCAATCAGGAGGTGGAGTGTAGCCAGAAGTCCTGCATGGTCTCAAACCTGTAGCTTGTTGTGGGCCAGGGAGATTTCTGGGATAATCAGTTCAAGAATACGCTTGAGGTGATGGTCAGGTGTGTCTTTTTAAAGTTGCTGGGCTTGTGGCCAGTCACCAAAGCTAGCACAGCCTGTGCCATGCAGGAGTGTGCATGTACACGTTTGCACAGGGGCATTCAGCGTCAGGAGTGGCAGGTGCTGCTGGATTTCTTCCAAGCCAAGAAGCTGCGGGTGGAGCGGCTCAGGGAGACGCAGGCGGGGCAGGCGGGCCAGGGCGCGCGCGCAGCACTTGGATTTGACGACGAAGACGACGGTAAGAGAGGCTTGGAATCATGCCGGAGCGAAGGGTCTGAATGCTGTAGCATGGGAGATTCGTGGCACGTGCTGACACGGGGCAGGAGGGTGGTTCTGTGACATGCTGGCTCTTTACGTAACTGAGTGTGTCATGCTAAGCTGGTTAATTGCCAAGGAGGGCCAGGGTGGCCTGGTCATATGCTTGTAGAATGGAGGCCGCCAAGCTAAGCTGGTCAGTTGCTCTTGTGCTACACATTCATTACGTTTTACGACCAGCCCATGCACTGGTGACGTACTTGTGTGGCAGTACGTCAAACAAGGCCTGCTGCTCTTTGGACCATGCCCTGTGGCAGTAACTCGGCCACGCACGATGGTATTGTTCACCTCTGGCGCCTAATCAGCCCGTTCATCTCCTGATGTACACCACTAGTTGGATCACTCGTCACATCTTTGAGGACACCTCTCAAGCATAACAGGACAACACGTTGCATCAAACAGTCAACTGACCATGCCAACTCTGCCTGCTGTACGCTCGCAGCCCTGCGTCGTCTGGGTGGTGATGATGATGAGGACGATGAAGATGAGGACTTCGACGTGGAAAACAACAGCGCCAGCGGGGATGAGTCGAGCAGCGGAGAGCTTGAGGAAGAAAACGGGTCCGAGGGCGCGGAAATGGTGGATGAGGAAGGTGGGCTGTGAGGCAGTTAAGGGTCTGCTGGCGCAAGGCGTGCACCCACCAGAACTAGCGTGAAGGGGAAGGGGCACTTCAGAGTGTGAGCACTCGCTGAGTGTTGGCCCAACTGGCTAGATTGCAGGCAATGTGTTGTTGATGTGTCAACGCAAGAGAAGGCATGATCACTGTGTGTGAGAGTACAGGCAGGCAGGCGGGGAATCAGGCAAAGGTTGAACAAGGAAGGACTGAGGCAAGGCATTCTGTAGGCATGTAGCCCTGTAGCTGTTGCAGGCAAGAAAAGGCATGACAACGGTAGGGACAGGTCGGGACAGGCTAGGCAGAGGGGCGAACTTGAAAGGACTGAGGCAAGGCATTCCATGTTACCTTGCGATCATTGAAGGCATCAGCGCCAACGCTGTGAAGAAGAGCAGTAAAAAGAAGGACAAGGCGCCAAAAGAAAAGGAGGAGAAGAAGAAGAAGCGCCCTCCTTCAGACGACGAATCAGGGGAGGAAGAGGAAGAAGAAAAGGTGCGTCTGTGTGTGGTCCTGCCGCCTCTGACATGGACCACTATTGGTATCAATGCGCAACAAGAGGTTCAGCCTGCGGCACACAAGAGCAAGAAGGGCGATTGCGCATGACAGGCGTGCTCGTGTGCACACCGTGCATAAACCACCAGCCACAGTAGTAGTGCATGAGTTTCACAAGCCACAGTAGCTCTTCCGGATCTGGGTGCATGCAGTGTCCGGGTGGCAGGTGCCCTATTTACCAGGCTGATATTGAAGGATGTCTAGCGCACAGAGGAGCATGGGGCCGAGGCAAACCATACTTTGGTTTGATCAATGCTCGTCGCAGCCCAAGCCCGCTAAGAAGCCCAAGGCCGCCAAGGAGCCCAAGCCAAGCAAGGACGAGGTGAGCAAGGCGGAATCGTTAAGTGGTACTGCATGGTTTGGCGTGTGTGGCTTGCAGCTACTCAATTACGCATGGTCTTTTGTGAAGTGGGCTGGTGTACCGTTGGCGTGTGGGGCCAGCAGCAGCTCGTTTGGATACGCAAGGAGCAGAAACCGGACTGCCGGGTACATCTTGGCATAGCTTTTAGCACAGGGCTTGGTTGGGTTTTTGTCCTTTTGCAGGCAAAGACCGCCACAGGCAAGAAGCCGCGTGCCAAGAAGGACCCCAACGCGCCCAAGAACGCGCTGTCAGCCTTCATGTTCTTCTCCACCGCCATGAGAGACAAGGTCAGAACATGACATGCAGATGTTAGCTGGTACGCCACTTGCCTGAGTGTTTTGGAAGTTGCTGCAGGGACCTGCTTGCTATGCTAGGATACCGCAACGCCTGCCCAGCACTGGTCATTGCATTGGGTCAGTTACAACAGTTCCAGTGTGTGCCGCACATGTGCGCGCGCCCTCGCTGTGATGGATTACCACATGCACTCGCTGTTCCTTTGCACAAGCAGGGTCATTGATGTCCCCATCTTGCTTGTGCTGCCGCAGATCAAGGCCGAGATGCCGGGCATATCGTTTGGTGAGGTGGGCAAGGCGCTGGGCGAGCGCTGGAAGGCGGCCACACCGGACGTCAAGGCGCCCTTCGAGGAGCAAGCCAAAAAGGTCAGGCCGGGGCACATGTGTGTGCAGGGGCGCCTGTGAGCGGGTGGGGCGTACGTATGGGTGTAACGTACAGGCTTACACGCAGTGTCTGTGCGTCCTGGCACATGATGCAACGGGTACAACCACGTGGTTGGAATGTAGTTGCACTTGCATGTGCTTTTGTGTGACGTGCGGGTTGAGAGGCTGGCGTTGGGGCTGGACGAGTTGTGTGCGCAAGCATGAGTGCGAACAGTACGTTATGGGCAGCCAGGAGGCCAGCTGGGCGCCCTGTTAGCCAGATCTTTTTGCGCTCACTGAGCACTTGATGATGCTGGCACTTGTGCACACCCCGGGCTCATGTTTGCACCTTTGCCACCCATACTTTGTCCTTACAGGACAAGGAGCGGTATCAAAAAGCAATGGCTGCCTTCAAGGCGGGCGGCTCAGGCAAGGCTGCAGCGGATGATGATGACGGAGATGCAGGCATGGACGAGTGAAGATGTCATAGAGCACAGAGCCCTGGTCGATAGTCGGGACACTGAGCGATCAACGGATGCATGCCCTCCGTGTGCCTACGGCTCTGGATCTTGCTGCTTGACCAGCATGTTGGAATGTGTTTTTGGCCGTTGCAGGGTAGGCTCTGGTTGTGTCCACTCATCTGTGTACTGTGGCAGAAGGCACTGCCAGCTTGGTCTCACGTACGGTACAAACGTGCTACTGTCGCGCGAGTTACACTGCGATATGTGACAAGTGCATGTCAGCTATTTGCTACTCTAGGACTAGGCTATGAGCAGTCAGACCTATTGTGAGCAGTTAAGTTCAGTAGCACATATAGAGGTCAGCGGCTCAGTCAGTCAATGGAGGCTGCTAGCGTGAGAGTCGGGCGATCTAGACAGGAATGGCTAGGCTTGGGTTGAACAACTATTGACGCTGCGGCAAACGAACGCCTGGAGCTGAAGCGTGGTCACTGTGCGCTGAATAGCAATGATGGCTTTGGACCGCTTTCTTTCGACATCTTCCCCTGCATTTCGCGGGCGATAGTTCCCAGCCGACGATCTCTCCGTCTGCGACCACCACCCTTGGTACCAAGCTTGTCCATGATGCGAGCGAGCACGGCCGCTTCTTCCCAGTCGGGATGAATGCGCGCAAGAGGGTTGGTGTGGTGCCATGGGGGAGACTGGGGGCGCTCCTGCGAGTATAAATGCAATAAGAATGCAAGATTTGTGCGCGGACTAGTCTTGATTGTACGCCGCTCAGAGTTCTTAGCCTTACCTGCTATGGTCTGAAAGAAAATTCCTAACCCTAGTCTTACCTGCATGTAAACGGGCACATTGCTCGGTGCAGCTGGGGCACCGCCACCAAACGCGGAGAGATCCACAATGCCAGTGCCTCCACCGCCTCCCTCGGCAATCTGCTTGCTGCGCCCGTTGCTGTACCCTCCTTTGATGGTTTCTTTCTTGAACAGTTTGCCTGCAGCAACGAAACGCACGACGCATCAAGCTGATTCACCAGGGACTTGAACCTGCTGGCTGCATCACTCGTGACAGGCAGGAGCGCACCTGATTTCTGCTCTTCATTCAACAAGCCTTCCAAGTCGCCTTCATTGAACTTGATGTGTCTCCGACCACCCATTTCAGCGTCTGGATCGATATCTGCGGCCTTGCGCATGGCGCTGGGTGGCGGTTTCGGTGCTTCCGGGTCGGGTACTCCCATCTTAACTCGACTGCGCCTTATCTTGGGTGGATTGAGGTCAGCCAGCATGCGATTCAGAAGCGACTTGCTGGCAGTTCCCGCCATCTCTTCTGGCAGAAGCATGCGTGCGATTGCGTCGATCTTGTACAGGTAGAGATGTGAATCACGAGGGATTTGCTCTGGAGGAAGCGGTGGCACGCCCTCGTCTTCAGGCGGACGGTATGCAGCGGACTGTACGATAGGGCCACCGGCAACCAAATACGAATCCCGAAAGGAAACGGCGGGCCACGGCCGCGCTTCCATGGCCATTTCAGCGGCGGCGTTTGCAGCGGCTTGCTCTAGTGAAAATGACGCTTCTTGACTCGGGTTTGGAGGAGGCGTTGGGGGTGAGATAGCAGGTCCTTTCTTTGCGTTGGAAAGCGCTGCAGATGGAGGTAGTGAGGACGAAGGGCGGGTGACCTCGGCTGGGGGCAGCATGATGGGTAGCACGCGCAGTCCCGCTCGCCCAAAACCAAGGTTTTCGGGTGTGGCGTTCTTGCCGCTGAGCTCGGCCGCAAGCTTCTCATCTTGCATGTTGAACCACACCAGCCGCGGCTGCTGCTGCTCAACCCCATCACCGTAGCACACACAAACGCAGAAGGGGTCATTTGGCAGGAAGTACACCTGTAATGCAGGCAAGGTGCAGGTAAGAAATCAGGCGTGCCGTCGCAGAACCGTGCCACGCAGACAGTCAGGCCACATGCGCAGACCGCTGGGCGCCAAGTGTCAGGTGTGTTACAGCAGAATTGTGCGTGCCGTTGCAGAATTGCGCCCCGCAGACAGTCGGAGCATGTGTGCACACGTCAAGAATCACACACACCATTTTGGCAGCATGTGGAAGCTTCGTTTTGCTCATGTGGCTGTCCTCCGGCTTATTCAGGTCCGCGAGGTACACACTCCCATCAGCTGACGTAACAAAGAGCAGATTTGGGGCGCCGTTGACAAATGCCAATGCAGTCACGGCGGCCGGCATGCGTGGCAATATCTTGGTGTGCCCACCTGTGCATTGCAACAAAAGCATTCCTTGTTGCGCTCAGAAATCACACAGGCAGCCAGCACTCGCAGTCCGTGCAATCGCGCACAATGTCAGCATGTGGCTATCCGTGCGTTACTACTACTGCTGTTTCGTGCTGTGCTTGACACCGCTGGCGAAAGAACAGTCAACGACCGTAGACAGCATCACTTTGCTGTGGGCCTTCGCATGCGCGGGCAGTGCTGTGTCACCACTCACCAAAATGGTCATCCCACACGACTGTGCTCCCGTCTGACAGGCCGAAGGCCAGCATCTTGCCGTCCTCGCTGAAGCAGCTATTGGTGATGCCCATGGGCAAGAGCCAACCCTTGGAGGGGGCGCGCTGCACCTCCATGGCGCCGGGGGACGCAACAGAAGCACCCTGGGAACATGCGACAAATCATGGCTTGACTTGGTGAAGGAGCGTTGCTTGCGGCAGGGAGTAGGTCTGGGTAGAGTGAGCACTAGGATATGATCGTGCAATGAAGACAAGCAAGAACTGACAACACCTTGCATTCACCCGGCCTTTTTTTCGACTTGTCCCAGATGTATGAACTGCAAGATTAGGTGAACGTTGGCCACAGGAAAGAAAGGCGGAGGCAAATTGCATTCACGCATTGTCCTTACCTGTAATGACGGATCAGCCATAGGGGCCGCTGTAGCCGCTGCAGCTTTTGCGCCCTTTGCTGTTGTCTTGCCCGGTGGAGTAGTCGGTGGTGTCAGCGTTGTGGCAACTGGAGGCGCAATTGGCGGCAGCTTCACGCCACCGGCCTCCTTTCCTAGCGCTGTGGGCGGTGACATGTAGGACAGCACCAGCTTGTTGCAGTTTGTCCACCACATGTACACGCCTTTGGCAGGCCGGTGGTTGCGATCGCTCTTGCCACTCTTGTCTGGTCGCTGCTGCTGCTGCCATACCACGTTGCAGGCGCCGATGGCGTTGTTGCCGACAAGCAGTGCTGCAGGCCAGGACAGGCAAAGGACACGTCTTGACAGAGACAGAAGTGTAACGAGTGCTCAGAAGGAGAAATCGCTCGAGAATAAGTTCATCAGGGTGTGAGACCGTACAGCCTAGCCCTGTCACTCGGCACCATCACAATTGTAACATCACGCCACGAGGAATTAAACTTGATGATGACAACTCAGACCCATCCCGTCTAGCCTGCCCAACCCTCCTCAGTGCCATTCTCACTTTGAATAATCTTGAGTGGAAAATGCAGTGCCAGCAGCAGTTGGCCCCCGGGTAGGTCGAGTGGTGGCGCATCGGGTGGACGGTCCACAATGCTGCTGTCGTACAGGCAGGCCGGTAGGGCCACCTCGTAGACAGCTACAGCGCCACTGGGTCAGCACACGGCCGCGTGACCCGCGTTGGTTGAGAAGGAGACGCTGCATGGGGCCTCAGAGGTCGGCAGGTCGGGGTCGGTTGGCAAGTCGACCTGTGGGCATGAGAACAGGCCGCTAAGGGTCATGCTGGGAGTATAGTCTTTAGTCTTGACCCGTGGCTGCCCTGCATGAACATGACATCATCCAAGACCATGCTGTTGCTTTCCTTGCATCCACAACCAGCATGTGATTCATTCATTCTGTCTGGCAATGGTGAATCTGCAACGGCCAGCTGGTTTGTGACACAGGCAGCCTGTTGGCCCGTGGCATCGTTACAGCAGCTTTGACAGGCTTCCAGCCATGCTGGAATGCCTGTTGGCCTGATTTCCTGCTCCTCTCATGTTTCGCCCATGTGCACGGTCGCATACCTGAGCTAGCAGCCTGAGTTCGCTGGTGCGGATCACCACGTCATGGACGGCGACGCGCTCACGGCTTGCGGAAACCACCACCTTGGTGCCGGTGGCTGCCACGTGCCCAATGTCCTGTCAGCGCATGGGACAGGAAAAGCGGGAGACAGCATTGGTCAAGGAAGATGGGTCGGAAGAACAGAGCTTGAGCCCATTAATCAAGCAGTTGACCTTTGCATTCCCAGGACTTGGACATCATCGCTATTGACTGCCTCTTGCAGTGTAAACCTGACCCACTCACACACCTTCTGTGATGTGTGCTGGTATGTGTGAAGGGTGTG
>QAXH01006101.1:340-35844 GCA_004335635.1 Chloromonas sp. AAM2
GCGGCTCGCCAGCCACTCCAGGGCCAGCAACAGTGAAACCGACTGCACCGCTGGTGGCGGCTCGCCAGCCACTCCAGCTCCAGGTGGCAGCACTGCAATCTCAGAGCTGCGACCAACTGTGTCCAAAGTCTGCATGGCACGCCCAGGCAGCACCAGTTTTCATGCGGCGATTATGACACAATCCCAAGGTCAAGTGTACACGGTGGAGCTGCAGTTTGGGACGTGGCTGGAATCCCAGCATCAACAATGCGTAGAAATTGGAGCTGAAGCTGGCGGTTGGCATACCAATACCCTGGAGAGATGGTCTGGACTCCAGACTCTGGAGAATCCTCATGACGTCACGTACAAGGAGCAACTGGATAGCAATGCAAGGAATCCTCGCCGTTGGCACACACAGGCAGCAACGCTGGTGGCATCCCAAACGAAATCGTTAGCACACAGCACCCTTTGTGGTGGTGGCGCTGGGGCTTGTCAGTCGGCAATTTTATCGCAAGTTTTGTCTTTTCCGGCTTGTTACAGTGTGTTGACTGCATTGCTCTGCATCCAGGGCAGAGAATTGTGGAGCGCGTTTCATGCTTCTTGTCACCCTTGTCTTTGAGGAGTTGTGCTGATGGTTACAAACCTGTAGCAATCATCATCGGCTATTCTGCTTCACAGGCAAAGCTTGTATAGCCTGGCCTTTAGCCAGCCAAGTGTTCAAAGTTGTCGGTTGCATTGGAGTTGGTTGGATGGTTGGTTGGATGCGCTGTTGCACTTGCATCTTTACACACATCATCTTCACCCTGTGTGGTTCGGGTGATGATGGTGCCATGCTGATTGGTTTGTGAACAATCCTTTCCTATTACGCCCTTGCTGCCCTACAGCGATTGAGCAAGATGGCGTTGCGGTGCAGGTTGTTGTGACATTCTGTGGCACTACAAGCAGTGATTCGCAATTGCTGTTGCGACCAATATGCTGGTCTTGTTTGACAAGTTGCGACTACTGAGGGTTGGTGGCATGTGACAACACCGGACCTGTGGCAGCTTGGTTTGTGGCACACGTGCTGCCTTTCAACCACATTGTCATACTTTTGCACGATTTTGCGGTGGCCGAGCAAGAGTGGGCTGACAAGGACCAACTGTGGCAGCCTCTGTAGTGCATGTGCACTAGTGACTGACAGTGCTGTTGATTGTCATTGGCGGAGCTCAGCCTCTGATCGTCCTGTACATATCTTAATGGACTGGTTTCACAGTGTACATGAACGGTCGATGCAAACAAGTAGAGTTTAGCTGGCCGCCATTTTGCTTTTTTTTTCCTTGGGCTCACTATTTGTCTTGTCGAATCATACCATATCTCAGCCTCCAGTGCAGCATTTTCGTGCTGATCCAGTCGTTGCACAGTGCTGATGCTGCAGGGCAGTTCAGGCACGTGAGGAAGCACGATTTATGCAGGTGGCTGACAGAAAGGCGAGTCAGTGTTTTGTACACTACTGTGAAAAAAGCGTTTGTGCATCTGTGCATCGTGGAGGCAGTTAGTATGATAAGCAGCAAGGTGCTGCATATGGCCGGCCCCTTACAGTGTGTACCAGAGAAAGGGTGGCATCAAGGACAAGCAACACACCTCGCCTGCTGTCACAGCCCCTGTGCAATCCCAGATGTGGGCTATGCCACGCCATGCAGGCTGAGTACAGGACCTGAGACGAAGGCTAAGGGGTTGGCAGTCAGTATGGGTTCAAACGCCTCGGCTTGTCTACCTTGACATGCGCTGGTTGCATGACTTTGGGCCGCATGTGTGTTGGGCTGGGAATTCGTTTACCCAGTTGTTCCAAAATGTAAGTTACAGGTGTCCTTGGCTCCTTGTCCTTGGCTCGCTTTCTACAGCTGTCTATAGTCCCAATATGGTCAGTCTTTGTGTCCCAGTCAATAGCTCATCAGTCAATACAGTACGACACACGAACAGTCACCACATGAACCAGTCAAATTGTTCCAGAACTGGCGAACATCTTTTTTTTGCCACGCCAGCTGACTAGTCGCTCTCATGCAACTGTGGTGGAGCCTGGCGTTCATGCAGCAGTTCAGCAGTTGGAACCAGCTTTGCCATGAAAAATTGCTGCCCTAGACCGCTTTCAGTCGTTTGCAGCACAGTGCATCCAACGCAAAAACAAGCAGTAGATACAGGCAGACGTAGCTGGCCTGTGCACTCTTCGCTGGGCAGCCCACACTGGAGGATTTGAACCAAGTTCCAGGCACAAATAACAGACAAAGATGGTCCCCAGTTGCGTTTTAAGCATCACTACACACTGCTGCCAGCATCCTGTCACATCGCTGGGTTGGCAGCTGACTTGTATCCTGCCTCACTGCAGGATTTCCTCCTCAGCTCCGTCTAAAAGGCTAGATGTCAACCGGAAGTCAGTCTCTGACAGTTTGAGAACCTCCAGCGACCCACTGCCTGACTCAACCTGCAACCAGGCACACATGAATACCGTTTGCTCTTGTCATACGCACGTGTACATCCAATGCCTCCATACACACTGCTCAGATATGAGCGCAACAATCAACTTGCTGCCGGTGAGTCATCCATCATGCAGTCAATCATGATGTACGTTATGGAGACATACGTTCTCTGCAGCGCAATCCCTCCACTGTCATTCACACCCCGCTCATTGCCGCACCCCACCAAACATCATGGTCATACATCAAGACGAACATGTTATGTGTTATGTTGTGTTGTGTTGTGTTACTAACATAGTGGGTAGTTGGCAATTTTTCGGGCGACTTGTCTGTTACTAGCAGGCGCGTATGTTGATAACGTGTTAACCAGCCTTTTCCATCTAGAGATTGCGCTTTGCACATGGCCGCGCCTGCGTGCGATGTTGCTGTCACTGAATTCGAGTTGGTCATTGTTGAGCCGCCGATGCCAAAGTTCCATGGGGCAGAGCATCGTGCCAGCCGCGCTCTTTGTTAACCAAACAAGCCCCAAGGCAAGCAGCAATGGCCAAAGCTACTACAGCCGGTGCTTGTCGGCCAAGGGTCAGGCCTGAGAGTACTTCTGTGCTGTTGACCTTGCTGCAAGTTCTAGCCTGGAAAACCATGCCAAACCCACAGACGGCATTCAGCCAAAAACAGCCAAGGCATGCGCAATCGTCCCAGGCGCGATCGGTGGTGATGAGGCATTTGCAGACCTGCCAGCGAGCCCATCAGAGGGTGCTGCAGGCCCTTCAGCAGGGGTCCATGCCACCGCCATGCCACTGTATGCTCATGCGAGCAAATGTGGTCAATCATGGGGGGTGCGTACACCAGCACATGCAACGCTACAAAAATTCAGACAGCAGAAAAGCTATGCTACATCAAGGCCAACAGCACACGCAGCCTAAGCCCACAGGGAGAAGTTCGATCGGGCGGTCAAACATGTTTGAGTGGGAGGACGAGGGGGAGGAGGGGGAGCATGAGGAGGGGGAGGAAGAGGCGCAGTAGTAGTCTTGAGTACCCAGTACCAAATGTGACAAGGGGGAACAAGGGCTGCTGTGTGGCCCAACGCGTCTTTGTTGACAGTTGTTGCTGACATTGCTTCCCAATTGTAAAAGTGCACCTATACCTTCGACATCAAATGGTTGTCTTCCCACACTCTTGCATGGCCCACCAGGTTCACCATGACTTACCATGATCAAGCCATGGACGTTGTTTGCCTTTGTCAAACACAATTAAACAACCTAGCACACATGCCGAGTTGTCCTGCATGGCTGACGGCCCATGGCCAATGTCTCACCTTGAGAGGGTCCATGACATCGAACCAGGCGCCTGACGAGAACAGCTGCGCCACCACGGCATCGTCACTCAAGTCAACCTGTGGCCAGGACATACACACCAGTGCCAGCATCAACATACCTGCAGTGTGCGTGTTTGTGCCTTGCTCTACTGCTATTTCTCATTCACATCCTCCCTGCTAGGGACCTACATTGGGCTGGTTTGCGGGTTCGCAGTGCCAGTACAACCTGGTCTGCCCTTGACGTGCCTGTACATGTTCATCTCTTTGAAGTCAATCCTCAAATAACCCTCAGTGCCTTCAGCCAGCCCTCCGCTGCCCCAAGTCAATCACTGGCTGAACGCAATATGGTGGTGGTTCGTGTACATGTCCGCCTACCTGCAGCAGCTGTCCTGCGTCGTCCGGCGGCAGGAAGAACATGCTGCCGTCGCGCTCCGCTCGCAACAGAAGGAACCCGGGCGTCTGTGGCAGCGGCACGTGCAACATGGGCAACTGTGACAAACAAGTCAGGGGGCCAAAAAGAAACGTACCATGCACTCAAGTCACCAGTGGTTGACTGAACAAAAACTGTGAGGACGGAACAAGAACAAAACTCATGCACAGGTTGCCCATTGCCGTACTACGTTCACATGCAAGTCTTGCCCATGTGTGCTGATGGCATTACCTTGGCAGGCGGTGCCTACACGGCTGCGGATTCTGCCTTAGCTGATCACTTCTCAAGCCCATCATTGTACAGTGTGGCTGTCAAGCCACCCACCTGCATGTCAGCCTTCACATTGAACCAGCGCCCGTCCCGCGCCCGCAGGGACACGCGCCCATCCGCCCCTCGGCGGAAGTTCAACTGCAGAAAAGCAGCATGCATGCATTCTGGGCTGGGTCACTGAGCACTAGAGGCCGTGTAGCAGGGCTAGAAGAGCTGTTATAAATTGCAGAACGGTGACCGTTTTATACAAGTGCATGTTCAAAGCTTACACGCAAAGAGTCGGTAGGCTGGATGGTGCATCGCATTGCATGTGACTACTGCAAATGTAAAAGCTTTGAAGATTCGAGAAGAGTTATGTTAGGCATGTCAACCTGCATGTGTGTGCTGATGGTGCATAACATGCAGCAGGTGTATAACAAGTTGAATGCATGTATATGGACTTGGCGGTGGGCAAGCTGACCAGAAAGGGACTTCAAGCCAAGTCAACTCAACAACGGAATGGACATGCTACATGCATGTGTGTTGCCAAGGCATGCGCCCCATGCCACACACCCCAGCTGCAGCTGTGGTCTGGCAATGTGATCAGCTAGCACATGGCGTTTAATGTGCAAACCAAAAAGCCATCTCCATGCCATGGAGCCAGCTAACCTTGGATCGTGGCCCCTGCAGATCCTCTGCCTTGATGTCACTGCCCTTCTTTTCCAGCAGCTCAATGAAGCTGCGCAGCTCTGGTGTCATCAAGTTCTCATCATATCTGGCCTCCTCGGCGCTGATGACATCCTCCCCCACCATGGCGTACGGTTGCGCCGCCATGGCTGCCCCTGCAGGCTGGCAGCCCACTGTCGATGTGAGTACAATTGCTGCCGCTGCCGCGCCTGCGCACCAGTCCAAGCGATTGAGCAGGAGCCGCTGCACTGGCGAGGGCTCTGCAGTGCTGACGTGGTGGTCATGACCCGTTGATGGCAAGGCCGATGGTCTGCAGCTTGTGCTGCATGCTAAAGACACACTAGGATAGGCTACTTGGCATACTGGGGCTGGCAATGCCCTGAAGCCGCATCGATGCTGGCCTGAGGCACTTTTCATGTGCGGGCTGTTCAGCGCCATTGCGATGATATGTTGCTGGGAACAACAAGCATGCAAGCACACCTAGCTGATCATGGCAGTTGGACGATGACAGTTGGACACGTTTCTTATAACGTTGTGTTGGATGGTCTTTTGTTATCCTCACACGGTGTCTCGGCGATTACAAGTAGCAGCTCACACGCGCTCATGGCCGGCATCTAATTGGCAGAGGTGCATTTGCCAATGAGGTGCCGGGGTGTGCCTGCCCCAACTATGCATCTTGGGGCATTGCCCACCTTGGGCGTCTCAAGCAAACAGCGCTTGCTGCGATGTCAATGTGCGCATAAGCCAGAACACACTCTCGTTACAATCACGCGTCGAGAACTCACGTCCATAGCAGCGTTGACCTGGCTGGCCGCACCCAGCTTAGCAGCAGCGCAAGAGCCTAGCGTCTTCCAGGTGACCGGCCGATGCATGCACATTTCCTCACGCAACTGATGGCAGCTTGCCGAACAGCGATCAACTCCCGGCATTGGATTCACAGCCTGTTTCTCACGTGGAGCATGCATTCGTGCATCATGCATGCGCAGAAGGTCCTGATGACCTGCGATGCGGGTCAACTCATGGTGGATGGGGCACGCGCTGCAGCGGAGCTGGACTTCTGCTTAGCCGTGTCTAGCCGTCCGTCAGCGTCTTGCAGGTGCAATCGTGGCAACAGCTGCATCAATCACGAGCTGAACTGAGGTTAGGGTTGGGCTAGGGTTAGGAGCAGTTGCATGCCTCACCAGCTTTTTGCCCAGAGTTTGCGGCCTGCAGCCAGCTGATGCTGGAAATCTGAAGTCAGTTCATGCTGCAATGCATCACCATGGCATGGCACAGGACTGGCTAGCGCATGTCTGCTTCACGCTTGACTGGCGTTTTTGCTACCTGCCTACGTTTACAGCTCTTCTTTGCGGAAGCAGGCGCAGCCCCTCGCACAGGCTGTATACCTGCTGAGAGAGAGCTTGCCCAGCCTAGCGGCAAAAGCCAGACGGAACGGACCGCCTGGGCCTGACCTAAAAATGTTGCTTCAAGTGAGTGGGGATCCAAATAGCATGCGTGCAGCAACATGACAACAACGCCACTGCAACAGCCCAAACTGTGCTTTGACAGGCAGTGCAGGCAGTCGCCAGGATTGGGCGTAGACAGGCCGCATGTCACTCTCATCCTTATTTCCAGCCCCCTTTTGTGTTTTCTGACTGTGCGTTAATGTCGTTGCTCACCCACCCTGTCTCTGCTGCCTTGTGCGTGACATCAGGGCCAGGCGTCTGTTCCGAGCGCTCAAGCATGGCCCAGCGCCGTTGCAGCCCTTCAAAGCGAAACAGATGCAGCCCTTGTAGACATGCAGATGCAGGCGCTATCGCTCCTATCCGACGCTCGAATTGCACACAGCACACAACGCCTCACAGCGTTCGCCACCTCAATCAAATTAGCAAGAGACTTATACAATAAGATGTCCATGCTTGCCTAAAGGCGCGTTTGGCAATTCCACACGTTAGGTGAGAAGAATTTATTGATCCGTTGTGCATGTTTGGCAATTGCCTGGTGGTCTGACTGGCTGTTGGCCAGGCCTTCAGGCTCGCACATGAAGGCTTGGCAATGGCCCAGGAGAGGGAGTGGACAGGCAGGATAGTGTACCATCAATGCATGCAATGTTGTCCATGCCAGCAGTAGGTTGGCAAACAGCACTGCAGGGATTGATGTCCCACTGGGTGATGCATAGTGGGACCTAGGCGTGTGAGTCTTACAGCAGAGCGCCGTACCTCTAGTGGAAGAGCACAGACCTGACGGTTGAGGCAGGAGCCCTTTGGTGAGGCAGGATAATCACTATCTAGCGCCACTCAACCGTAACATCAGGAATATGCAGACAACGGTGTGGCAGCATCGAACGCTGCAGTTATGTGGCAGCCATATTGTTTGTGCAATGCCTTATGAATTTGCTTCGATATCTCACTGTGTTTCTGGCTAACTGGCAGGTGTTCCGTTGTGGACAGGCCAGTGGTTCCTAGATTTGCTAACCACATTGCGAATGATTTTGACCAGGTACAGAAAGGCATAGGAAGGAAAGGGAATTGCTTGCTGGTGACTGCACAATGACATCACAGTTGTGCGGCCCCCATCCTAGTAGAAGAACAGAAAAAGCAGGGAAGCAATACTTTGCCGGATTGTGCACCTCGTGGGCACCTTATCAACATTCAACGTGCATACTGACAATCAACGTGCAACATTTCAAACTTAGGTAGTGGTTAGCTTCTTGTGATGTGGCAGGTCGTGTACGGGATGGGTAGGATAGTAACAACATACGTGTTCTGCGTAGACTGAGATTGATGATGCTGGCACTGCTAACCTGTCGGTGTGGCAACTTGACTACCTGCTACTGCGGATGTGACTGACGCGCATAATCGGAAACTGGAGTTAATGAATTTGCTTGTGCGACGATCTTTCCCTCGTCAGCATGTAACATGTCTCCTGGACCTCACCAGCCTTGCATCCACATTGATTGTTGCATGACAGCAGCCATGTTCGCTGCCTAATGAGTGCTGCATCCCAAACATAATGGCATATACGAACAATGAACAAGCTGATGTTCAAGCTTTCAAGTGGCTTCATGCACACGCTTGCGATTACCCGTACAGGACGTCTCGTTCTGACCATTGCATCCCTCTGGCTGGTGCAGCAGCTTGATGATTGGATGATTCGGAGCGTGCTGAATAATGTGTACACGCAGTTGGACATTATGAATTCAAATCACCTCACCTTGCCTGCCAGGTGCTAGGGCTAGCACGTGGGCCAACAGGTAGTGAAGCCAGGGCACCCTAAGTACGGGCGCACATCAAAGCCCCACTCACTTCGGAGTCATCACATCAGGGGCACCTTTGCATTCCACCTTTGTTGTACCTGCCTTGAAGTGCTCCATATAAAATCCATGCACCACAAAGCGAAGCAAGTATCCAAGCATGCATTACAGAAAGAGACCAGATCTGTCCTCCGGCCATCAAGCGAGACGCACACAGGCAACCATGACGTGGTCAGCCATGGTCTATTGATCAGTGTGCATCGCCCATCCACACCGCCAGCAGCTGCAGGTTAGCGCACATGACGGCCATGCCTACGAACAGGGACAGCACGGCCGCCTGGTGCCCCGCGTGCTCGATGGCCAGAGGCAGCAGCTCGTGGATGGACAGGAAGGCCATGATACCGCCAACCTGCAAAAATAAGATTATGGCATCAGGTGCGCATGGGCGATGCAGGGTAGGTGCGCAAACTGCTGCACAGATTATGCATCGGTCAATTTGCTGCATAATGAGTCAAGCCCATGTGCAAGGAGCACACACAGCTGATGGCAAAATGCAGGACTATGAGTACTTGGGGTATGTAGATGTCTGATTACAACTTGAATTACAATCATCAAAAACGGTGCAAGCAGGGCTGAACACGCAATGGACGAGCACAAGCAGTGCTAACACCCGATGAGTACATAAGTCAACGGTCCTGGGTATCTAGAACTATCCCTTCAAGAACAGAACAGTTGCAGCTAGCCATCCTTACTCGACTTGCTAGGTCATCATGAAACATCCATGGCCCAACAACATGCCAGGCTATCCAAGTCCTTGCGCATGACTTGAGTGTGGCAGTTGTGGTTCAGACGGCCAGCCTTGCACGACTATGTACAGTTCAGCACGCAAGGTCCAACCAAGTGGCAGCTCTTACCGCAGCCAGCAGGCAGTCAATGACCATCTTGTCCAGCCAGAAGGCCCTGAACACCACGCCCAGCACCAGCACCGCCGCTGGCTCCGCCAGGCCCGACACAAAGGCGTACATGAAGCCCTTCCAGCGCGAACCAGTGGCGAAGTAAACGGGCAGGGCCACGGCCACGCCCTCAGGGATGTTGTGCAGCGCGATGGCGATGGCCAGGCTCAGGCCGATGCTGCTGCTCCTGCACGTGGAATGCAGCGGCCACGGAGGGGATATGCGCCAGTGCACTGAGACGAAATGTTGGAAAAACAAATCAACTGCAGGAACACACAACGGTGTTTGGCTGACATGATTATATTAAGAGCACACCCAGCAACACAAGTTAATGCTGTCCGCAGTTACGTCAGTAAAGCGGTATCATGTGGCTGGCATCTAGCGTGTGGCAGATATCAACACGCAGTCCAAACATACACCGTGCACAAGTCACCAGGGACAAGCCAGGACAGTGACCCCTCTGAGCCCCACGCGCCTCAACCTCAACCCTATCCGCTGATGTTCATGTATCAGGATGATCAATGATCAATTAATCAATCAATGATGAATCAATCAATCAGTCAGCCAATCAATCAATCAATCGACCAACCAACCAACCAACCAACCAATCAATTAATCAATGTATGAATGAATGTATGTATGATCAGGATAGGTGTGAGATGCAGAATCTGCATTTCCGCCGCACTTGGGCCGCTGAAGGCGGCTGTTGGCTGCGGAATGCGTTCATCAATACAGTCATTGGCACCCCATGGATCACTGTAAAGCCTTGCAGCGTTTGGTTGGTTGTACATTTCTTGCCACTGACTTGATGGATGCCAGAAACACTGCCACTCCCTCTGGGAAGTTGTGCAGCGCTATGCCCAGAGCAGTGATCAACCCACTCAGCAGCACCTGCAGGTGCGGAACATGTGGGCCATGTGACAGCTCGACCCAGGTCAAGCATCATTGAGGCATGGCTGCGGCATGCCCTTTCGGTTTGCGCTGTTGATATCAGCATGTTCTATCTTGCAGCATGAAGAAGCGCTTGACACCTGTCATCTGAATAACGCTCCTGCACTGTATACCGGGGTGTTGGGAGGCTCAAGCAGTCTTGTCTTGCAGTTCATGCTCGAACGTACATTGTACAGTAACCTACAGGTTCCTCAACAGTCCGCATACGCAGCCATCACTGCCCGGCACTGTAACAGGAAGTCTGCAACGAACGAGCCATCCCAGCATGCAATCTAATAGTCACGAGCCATCAACACCACTCCACTGATCAGGCAAGGCAAGGTCCCGGGCTCATCCATGCCTACGCTCTGAGCCCTGGTAACGGGCGTACCAGACACGTGCCAATATCAAGCAAGACGAGCTGCACACCTTGCGCCTCGCTTCCCGAGCGGTGGCCTGCTTGCGCTTCTCAGCCTGTGTGGCGGGCTTGATGGGTGTAGCGGGCGCATCACTAGCTCTGCATGGAAAAACAATGACCCAGCGTGTCTATCATTAAATGGCTTATCATGGTTAGACCCACGGCACCATTAGACCAATTAATCAAGGCAGCCGACAACACCACTCTTATCAAAGCATGTCCAGGGTGTCTATCATGTCCAATGTATGTGGACGCCTCATGTATGAAGCATCTCTGTATGCATGTACTTGGCAGTATGGTAGCTCCGGCCATCTATTCCATCAGTGTCAGCCATGCTGTTTAGTGCTAGCCATTGCCATGAACAGCTTACCTACATGTCTTGCAACCAATTCTTGGCCAATGTGGCTTAGAAACACATGCAGGGTCTGCCTCCTTACGCATCTTGCAGCCTGCCACAAAACTCACTGTGATGATGAGCGTGTGCTGCGACGTCGGACAGTGGAACCCCCAGCTGTCTGAGCTCCCTCTCCATCTGTCGCTACAGGCTCATTTGAATCTTCATCTTCAGCATCCAGGACCATGTTGCTGGAGTCTGGTTCTGGGATCAGGGCCACAATGGCAGCAAAGAATGCGACACCCAGGAAGAACCAGAGATTGGCAGTCGGTGCCCCAATGGCCTCCACTGACTCGGGTAGCAGGTCGAAGAAGCTCAGAGCAAGCATGAGCCCTGCTGCGCATCCCTGCATGCATGCATGCATAATTGCATAATTGCATCACCATGTGGGCGGGAATTCTGTACACACATCCTTGCAGCATTGTTCCGACTCTCAAATGCCACACTGCATTGTGGACACGGGCAGCAGCTGGGCTTCTGGACCACAATGTTTTGTTAGGCCTGTCCAAGCCCATGGCTGAGGATGCTGGATGATTTTTGTTTTCCTTGCTGCATTTATACCCAGATGCAGATTGTGATGATAAAGCACTTTGTGCATGGCGGGCAATGCTGACGTCGTCGCAATGCAGGGCTGCACACCTGCAAGTAGCCTAACTTCCGAAAACTGAACTTGGGCTGCACCACGACGATCAGGCCACCCAGGCCAGTGCCTGCTGCTCCCAAGCTGGTCAACAACAGTGCATGCCAAACTCTGGGGTCCAATCCCAGGGGCATTTTGTTTATGTCAAGCGTTCAGGGCATTGACATGCGTTTTGACTGAGGTTCGCTGAGCAGATCACAGCATCAGATGCTGCGATCAACCTTGCTAGGTCATTTCGATCGGCAGCACGTGTCAGAAACGTGCAAGAATTCAACATTTGCCATTGCCAGCCTTGCGACAGCGTCAAGCAGAGAGCGAGACTCGCTGTCATTATGCGTGAAGACGATGATGTGTCGCTCAAAAGCCTGTCCGATGCTGACGAGCTGAGTGGCGATACAAACGATGAAACTACGCCTTATGCCTCACCCTTGACCGATGGCAATGGTCAGCAAGATGTTAGTGAAGGAAGACCAGCCAAGCGGCCACCCAAAGCCTTCTCTAAGCCACAGCCCATGGCTAGCGGAGGCCTCGGTGGACGAGGGAGCACCGCTGTTCGCGGTGGGCGAAGGTCAGGGCCGTCCAGCGGCAGAGGCGCGCTGGCTTCGCACCCCATACAGTCAGTGCAGCCAATACGCAAAGCCATTGGCAATATCAGAGCCCCGTTCAAGGTGGGAAGGTTTGAACGATGGCCGTGTTCGACACAGCTTCGCCGGCGCCAAACCCGCAAGGTTATCCGACAGTGCAGTTGCATGTACCAACCCCTGCCACTTGGCAATGAATTGCTTGGATATGGATAGCTCGACGTCTGCCCGGGTCAGGTTGCGTTAAGGCTGTACTCTATAAACCAACAATGGGGACAGCTGTGGCAGCCTTCCAAACAGATCCAGCTGCCCCTCGGTAGGCATAAAGTTGCAAGCCACCAGTCAAGCTTGAATGCATGATCTGCTTTGCTTCCAGATGCCGTTGAAGAATTATGTGCCGCCTCCGGACAAGCCGCTGGCCACCTTGGGGCCACGGAAGAGCTACGCAGGCACCCTGCTCGCCCGCATCACACACCACATCGCGAACCCGGCCCTGCACACCGTTGCGCCTGAGGTGCGCACGCAGCCCAGCCCAGGCAACAGGACAACTAGTGTGTGATGGAGTCATTATCTGCTGAGCTGCAGCATGAGCCTGTACTGAGGTGTAAGGCACAAGTAGCGAATAGCGTTAGCGCCTGCACGTGACCATGGCATGAATTTGCATGTTTGCAGGTGGCTGGAGCGCCCTTCTGTATCTATGACCCCGCAGAGGATGAGGACGACATACGACGGACAACGCTCAAGAAGGTGAGGAGTGGAGTGAGTGAGTGAGTGAGTGAGTGAGTGAGTGAGTGAGTGAGTGAGTCGTCACACAAGTCGAACAGACACAAGTCAAGCATTCATATACATCATCATACTCGCAATGCGCAGGTGTACGTTGAGCCCGCCATGGCCGGCAAACTGAGGCCGCATCAGAGGGAGGGCGTCACCTTCATGTTCAGGCGCCTGGCTGGGCTGGTCAAGGGGGGCTTCACCGGCGCAATTCTCATGGATGGAATGGTAGGTCTCCAAGTTGTTGTCAGACTGAACACTCTGTTACATGGATTTGTGGCCGCTGCACAACATGACTTTACATATATAGTGGAGTTTATGACTATGCAATCGTTTGTGGGCTTGTGCATGCCTGTAATAAATTAGTTTACCTGGTGTTGAAACTCGAGGAACTATTTGTATGGCTTGCTAATAGCTGTAACTACAGCACTACTATCCGTAGACATAGCTCTGTAACACACTCTCAAACACAGGCTATCCGCTTTGCAGGGCCTTGGCAAGACCTTTCAGTCAATCTGCACAATGTGGACCCTACTGACCACCGGTAAGTCCCAGAAAACAAACCATCATAACCGCAAACCCTAATCACGAGCCAGCTACCATTGCGGGTTGCACTGACATTGTAAGTCAACACACAATCATCTGAAGTGTTGTTGGGTTCTTGCGAATGCTTACACTTGCGTTTTTGCGCAGGCACGGAGGGCAAGCCGACCTGCAGCCGTGCGCTGATCCTATGCCCCTCCTCGCTGGTCGTCAACTGGGGCAACGAACTCAGGAGATGGATTGGGGAGAACCGCGTCAGCCCACAGGTTCGTCAGGGTCTGTTGTTGGTTTGTGTTGTGCCGGGTGTCTGCAGCCATGCACATGAGTTAGGCCATGTCGCGATCAAAAACTCAGTCTCCTGAACGCTTTGCAGGATGTGCCTGTCGCGGTACATGGCCATGCACTCTCACTATGCTGTTGCTTGTCGTACTTGAAAACATCTTGAAGTAACATACCGATTCACGCACGTGGGATCTTTGCGTAGTTATACACACTTGGCCAAGGGTTTTAGTTGCTAGTCGTAATTTGTGATCAAAACCTCTTCAATCCCCATTGTACGTCAGGGTTTGGTGTTGTGATTACACAAGTGTGTCTGCAGCCATGCCCGTACATGTGTGGGGCCATGTAATATGCAGACAACATTGTTGCTCTCCTCGCAACTTGTAACTTGTAACTTCGCAACTTGCAACTGCTCTCTTGCAACTTGCAACTTGCAACTTGTGCTTGTTACACTACAAGGCCAGTAGCTGCAATCCCACGGCTCACACATAGGACCCCTGCGTGTTTGTACACACCAATATCTGGTTGTGTTGCTTAGTAGTGAGCGTCATTTTATCCTCCTTCATTTCCATTTGCCGCAGGTGATAGACGACACGAGGGCGGCGGTGGTTGAAGAGGCCCTGAGCAGACTGTGGAACGGCATGTACACATGTCCGGTGGCCGGGCGGGCGCAGGGCAGCAAGCCCCAGGTCCTGATCATGTCCTACACCACATTCAGGCGCGAAGCAAGCCGATGTTTGCCTGCCTTACATGACATCTGCGATGGTTGACTGTTGGGCATGTTTGGCAGACGGCTTGCCATACCCAAAACATTGAGCACATCCAGCGACCCCGGCGCCGCGTTTCAGTGACTGTGAAGCTCAGATGGTATCAATCACTAACAAGCTTTTGAACAAGCCTTTCCTCTCTTCATCACACTCATGGCAGGACTCACAAGGAGAGCGTGTACAAGAAGAAGGTGGACCTGGTGGTTTGTGACGAGGCGCACTGCATGAAGAACGGGGACGCTCAGATCACTCAGGCCGTGGCGGGCCTGCCGGCTATCAGGCGGCTGCTGCTGTCAGGAACACCAGTGCAGGTGGGGCAGGTGATGGGTCGGCCATTTCAATGCTGTCATTGGTTACACTGACCCGAGCCATTTGCACCAGGGCTCTTGTCGTCGATTGTAAATCCCATGCAACAATCTGATCGCATCGACCTTAGTGATTCACACTAGGCTCTTGTTGCCAATCCTGGAGGGTGATCATGCTTATAAGCTCGTCCACACCTCTCCAATCCAATGTGGGTAGCGATCATTTCAAGGCCAAGGTTTTGATTTGATCGAGACTGTCAGTGCCTGAAGGCAATTGCCAATCATGGCCACGCATTGTTGAGTCTGCCTTACCACCTGTTGTGATTGCATGCTGCAGAACGATCTCATGGAGTTCTATGCTCTCTTCCATGTGGCAGTGCCAGGACTGCTGGGAGAGAAGCCCCAGTTCAAGAAGAAGTTTGAACTGTGAGTGTGCGGAATGCATGATGCTTGCACTGTCATTAAGGCTGCCATCAAGGCTGTCATTAAGGCTGCTCAGCAGAACACCGTGTGCGATTCCTGCTGATGAGACTAACATAGCGTGTTCCAGCGTTTTGATATACAACAGTCGTGTGTCCTATGGTGTGTTCCACAGGCCCATCAGCCGAGGCCAGGATGCAGACGCCACCGAGCGGGAACAAGCGCTATCCAATGAGCGCCAGGCAGAGCTGCTGCAAGTGTGCGGCACCTATATGCTGAGAAGGTAAGAGCTATCGAAGAGCTTCTAAGGGCTATGGATTCGTAGTACCCGACTCGCCCACACAGTCTGGTGGCCAACACTGCTGAATGCATTTAACCAGCCACCTTGCTGCACCAGCAGCGAGCTACACTAAAGTCATAGACGTTGTTTAAACCTCAGGCACCAGAGCTTGTTGATCAGGCACCATTCATCACAAATGTCAGACTTCTGGACTTTCACAAACTGTTTCCCGACCTTATGTCACTACCTGGCACTCACCCCTTCATAGCCTTTTCATTCTCAACTGTTTTTATTTCCTGCAGGACGTGTGGGGTGATGGCGCAGTACTTGCCACAGAAGGTTGAACAGGTGGTGTTCTGCAGGATGAGCCCACTGCAGGTGCGGCAACACTGGCAGAGTCAGCCAGTTCAACATGATGGCCAAAGGAAGGGGTACAAGACTTACAGTACTCATTGAGAGGTTTTGGAGGCCAAAGGACATGCCGCATCTGTGACTGATCCGTGTCAGGGGATGCGCACGTGTGACTTGTCTGTGTCACGGGATGCGCACGTATGACTTGCCGGTGTCAGAGTGCACATGCCGCGCGTGTGAACGATGGACTGCTTACAGCTTTGTGGCATGGTGGAAAAGGGTGAGAAGGAGATGACGGACCTCTGTTGCTGTAAATGCAAGTGGCAGTATGTAAAACTTGAAGCATACTCAGTTGGTTTGCTGGCGTTATGGAAGCCTATGGACTTGAAGTGATTCTGATGATCCTGGCAGGGTTTTGAGCTAGCTGGTTTTGGCTCCCCACAGGCCCACCAACCGCTGGCAGCTTATCACGCTTCTTTGACTGTTTGTCTTGCAGACCAAGTTGTACGACCACTTCTACCGGTCGCGGCCGGTCCAGTTCATGCTGCAAGGCGGCCGGCCGGGTGCTGCAGCCCGCGATGCTGCTGCTGCCGCTGCTGCGTCCGGCAAGGCGCCTGAGCGCCCCAGTGGCACGGGGGCAAGGGCCAGCGGTGCAGTTGACTGCCCCACAGAGCTGGACATGGAAGACGCAGAGCAGGCGAGTGTGCGGACAGGTGACGTGCATGCTGAAGTATGTATGTGCACTGTGGGCGTGGCAGAGCTCGCGTGAAATGCAAGGTAAACTCTACGCTTTAGACATCGTGACATAAGAATGGGCAGACTCACAGTATTAAGATGTGCTTTATCCTTTCCTGTGTTTGTCTTGTGGGTTGGCTTGGGTTGAAAAGTAAACGTGAGCCAACACTGCACTGCACATTTTGTAGGCAAATGGTGCAGTATGCCAGGACCTGTGTTCAAAGACAAAGGTTGCAGCAGATACTCTCTACTATGCCAGGACGTGTACTCATCAGCTGAATAACAGCTTTGGGCTGGCTTAACAAATTTCGTATGCTGTCCTGCCTTTCTCAGGTAGCGACAGCGCCTGCGCCTGGTGCCAAGGCCAGTGGCGCCAGCAAGGGTGGCAAGCGCAAGGCTGCCGCCTCCGGCCGGGCTGACACCACTCCCAGGGAGCCAGAGCTGACGGTGCTGGCCGCCATCACGGCTGTCCGGAAGCTGTGCTGCCATCCAGACTTGGTGAGTGGCGCTGATGGTGATATGTCAGTTGTACAACCTGTATGGGGAGATGTTGGGGGGGGGACCTGCTGTGACAGTCTTACACCCAGGCATTGTCTTAGCAGCCATGCTGTCAATCAATAGCTCTTCTTGCTCATAAGCAATACAGGACCCTGCGGGAGAGTTTTCGATTCAGGTTTTCAATCCACTGCATGCGGATCCAGGTGTTGTAAGGTTTGTAGGTTGTCAAGTCAGGGTATGCTGTTGTCAGCTCTCTTTACTCCGTGGTACGAAGTCCTGATTGTGCCACTGCATGCAGATCTACAACATGGTGACGTCATCTGCACCCCGACTCACTGCAAGGCAATCAGGTATGAATTTCCCGCATCATGCCTGGCATAGGCTTCTGTAAGCACGGAATTGTGTGCAGATATGAACCGACTGATTACAGATGCTGAATAGAAAGGCAGTTGTGCTTGTGAAACTATTGCACTTGTTTTAGGCAGCTCAATGCACGCCGTAGGCCCGCTGGCAATCGTCTCATGTTCAAGCGATACTTCAGGCAAATCGACTTGTAATGAATGCTGATGACAATGATGACTGTGGTCCCTGTCTTCAGGCAGTCTACCCAGCAGTGCTGCTGCTCATGCAAGGCTATCAGGTATGCTGTGTAGCTCGAGAGAAAAGAGTGCAATGCGTTCAACAAGCGGTTGTGATGCTTGGGCAACTGCTGCACTTGTTTGTGGTAGCTCATTGCGATGATCAGAGCAAGCTGTGGGCAAGTATGTGCTTGCCATGTAATGATGTTAATGATCATGATGATTGCCTGCCTTCAGGCGGTCCACCCAGCAGTGCTGCTGCTTATGCAGTGGCGGAAGGGTCGACAGGGCCCAACGAACCTAAGGACGTCATCACCGGCTTTGAGGGGTCAGCAGCTGTCTTCGGCACGTGCTCACCCACGCCCTACGTGCCGGGAAAGTGTGATCCCTTTCACTCTGGCAAGGTGAGGGACTGCCAGATCAAGGTGTAAGGTCTGGGTTAGGCAAGGCGTCTTCCGCGCGTCGTCAACTTTGTTTGTGGCCATCAGGGCCCTTGGACAGCATAGATGTTTGCGTGTAACCAGCATGCAAGTGACCTGATCACGAAGGGCAATGGCTGGTAAATACTCCATGTACGATCAGTACGTCCACTCCTTGCCACCAGACACAACCATACACCATGTCCCAAACGCCCATCGTCTTTGCCAACGTATCTGTAGAAGAGTGTCACCTTAGGAACGTGAGTGAACAAGTAAACTTTTGAAAGGCAGGCGTTTGGCATGCGCCACTTCACTTGCCTGCATCCAACAGTCTGCACCCGAAACATGTTTGCATCACAGCAAGTCCTTGCCACGCTCTGTCCTGTGCCCGTGTTTGTTCACAGATCCAGGTTCTGGTTCACTTGCTCAAGAGCATCCGCGCCGCTGGGCCCACAGACAAGGTGGTCCTGGTGTCCAACTTCACAACATCGCTGGACATCCTGGGGAAGGTGAGAGTTCATCAGACAGGCAACCAACCAGTGGTCCTTTCCAGTCAAAATCTGCGGCGGACACTTTGGTCTGCGTGGATATTGAGGGTATGGCAAGGCCTATCTCTCCTTGTCTGAACCTGGCAAGGCGCCTAGCACTGTGGCTTGTGTGAGGGCATGGAACTTTCTGCCTCTTCTTGTCTCAACCTGGCACAAGGCAAAGCCCTGCGTTTTCTGTACACTCCCATGCAATATGGGATGCCATGCCGACCACGCATGCAGCTGGCTGACGAGCAGCGGTGGCCCAACCTACGCCTGGACGGGAATCTGAGCGTCAAGAAGCGCCAAGCCCTAGTGGACACCTTCAACGACCAGACCCACCCCTCCTTCCTGCTGCTGCTGTCCAGCAAGGCGGGTGGGGTGGGGCTCAACATCATTGGGGCCAACCGACTCATCCTCTTCGACCCTGGTGGGGATCAGCAGCATGTTTGTTGACGGGACTATTCAGAACGTGTTGATAAAGGTGCAGCGACGTGTGTTGTGCATTGAGGAGACTAGGTAGGATGCATTGACACACCCCAGGTGTACTTGTCACTATTGCCCTGGGTTAGCTTTCTGGTTCATCAGTGCTGCTTGCCTGCATGTTGACGTGGGAGCTCTCATGCTGCGCTGTGTTAGCTGCCATGCAGTACCTGGTTAGCACCCATCGTATGTTATGTGTCTGACGTTCCACATGTGTTTGCTCCAGACTGGAACCCAGCCAACGATCTCCAGGCCATGGCGCGGGTGTGGCGGGAGGGGCAGAAGAAGCGGGTATTCATCTATCGGTTACTCACAACAGGCACACTCGAGGAAAAGGTGCGAGCTTTTCAATGACTGGGTTTGCAAGTACATGGCGTACGAAGAAGCGCACCCGCTGCACGATGAACACTTCCGCGACTAATCATGTTACAGGACAAGGCAAGTTTAGGGAAACAGAGCTGACTGCACTTTGCCCGACTGCTGTCTTGCTATCCTTCTTACAAAGCCAGACGATGGGACAGAGCAGACCCGCAGCAGCTGTACATGCTGCAGATACAAGATGCATGCATAACGCAGTGCGTCCCGTCATCACACTTGCTGGCACACCCCCCTGCACCAGGTGTATCAACGCCAGCTGATGAAGCAGGGCTTGTCCAAGTCGATTGTGGACGACACAGGGCCCACCAAGGGGCAGTTCAGTCATGAAGAGCTCAAGTCCTTGTTCAAGGCGCGTGCTTGGTACATGAATCTGGTTCCAGTATCTGTAGCAATGGGCATGCGGTACAAGGGTCAGAGAAGCAAGAAAATGCAAGCACGTTTTTGCGCATGTGGGGCCAGCACCAAGGATCCTTGTTGGGCGTGCTGGAGATCATTCCTGTGCGTGCTTTCGTGATGCATGGGCCAGGCCAGGGGCTGGAGTTCGCATGCTGCACCACACCAGTCGAAAGGCCGGCAATGGAAGCAATCATGACCAGTGGACGCTTTCTATCAGACGGCATTGCGCCAGACGTTGCCTCTTCAAGCCATGTGCCGTGGTCAGATGGGATACAGCTTTGTAGCACTCTCAAAGCATCAGTTACGTTGACGCTCTTCGACTGAGTTCTGATCTGATCTGCGACTGCAGATCAACACGGGTGTGGTGTGCGACACGCACGGCGCCATCAAGTGCAAGTGTGACGGGCAGCACAGCACCATGGTGTCAAAGGCGGCTGCTCTGGCAGCAAAGGCAGCGGAGGAGCAGGTGGCAAGGGACGAGGCAGCGGCACAGGGACCAGTGGAGGACAAGGTGAATCCAAGGGGGACCATCAAGCAAGGCACACAAACTGTTGTGCGTTTGTAATAGATTGGTTGGGTGCATGATGCAGTAGGAAAGCTGAAAAAGATTGGCATTAACGGCAACAAACAAGGTGGTAATGGATTGAAGCCGCGCAACGTCTGTTAAGGCAAGCCAGTAATGAACACAAGGTGAGTAAACATGCCCGCCTGCCTACACAACAGCAAAGGCCATGGCAGCCATCACCACCTGGTGCGTGCGTGTTCTTAGGTTGAAGAGGAGGCGAGTGTGATGGACTGGGCGCACCTTCATGACGTGCAACACTCGCCCGACACAGTGTGGAAGGTAAGGCCCTGAGGCATGGGACAAGGCGTAGGTTTGGAGTCAGGCTGCGGCATATGCTCGTTTGCATCACCCTTAAATTCTCACCGGAATCCTCACGGCCGATGCCAATCTGAACAAGGCCTCGTGCATGATCTCTGATGCAAGATACGTACACTCTTCTGCTTGGATGCCCACAGTTCGGAGCCAGATTCTCAGTAAAGGTTTGAAACAGTCTTGCTCTCATGCGACTGCAATTGATATGCCAGCAGGTTTCCCATGCCATGGCCTTTCTGCGGTAATTCATTGGCATCACATCTTCAACTGACACATCTGCAGTGTGCCAGCAAGTCTTGCTGTGATTTTATGCACGAGTCCATGCCTGCGGCCTACATGTGCGCAATGAGTGAATGACAGTGGCATGTGCTGTGGCCATGTTGCAAATGCAATCTTGTGGGTGTGATTTTAGGATTTGCCCCGCTTGATGTGCCCATTGATGTACCCCACTTGATGTGTGCTTTCAGGATATACCCATAATCGGACGCAAGAGTGTGAGCTATCTCTTCAGCGACCACATCACAAGCCAACCCAAGCCAACACCAGGCACAGCTGCTGCAGCAACAGAAGAGGACGAGGAACAAGAGGAAGAAAAACCGCCAGAAACGCCTTCATGGGATGATGAGTTCTCATGATTGCCCAGCTGAGAAGCAGAAGAAGAAGAAGAAAGAAGACTAATGCATTTTTCCCGCATATTTCAAATACTTTGTGCATGCAGATAATAACGGTGTGATTGTGCAATGGCACGTGAACTCCTTTCATACTTCGAACCTCTGCACATGCCAGGTGGCACGTTACATTAACTGATGCTGCACGTTACATTACCTAATCAGGCTGACTAGGGAGCACACAAGGCAAGGCAGAGAGCGATCCTAATCATATGGCAGGAGCAACTTACCGGCCAACAGGGTGGTGAGAGTACTGAGTTTGAGGGTTGTCAAGGCTGTGGAAAGCAGCTGCCTG
Source organism: Chloromonas sp. AAM2 (assembly GCA_004335635.1). Lineage (NCBI taxonomy): Eukaryota > Viridiplantae > Chlorophyta > Chlorophyceae > Chlamydomonadales > Chlamydomonadaceae > Chloromonas > Chloromonas sp. AAM2. Next base: position 22,169 of record QAXH01006101.1, read on the forward strand.
TCGTTCGCAAACACGCTGGTGGTTTCGGTCTGCTGGTCTGCCCGGACGCGCATGCGCTGTTGCAAACATGCACCCCGGCCATGCTTCACATACAATCTGACCTGGTACTGCCTGATTGTAGTGAAACGCCATCCATGTAAGAGTTGGTTCATGGAACATGCAACCTACAATAACGGCTTGCCCGTGGGATTGTCGGTTATGGTTGGTTGCGACAGACCACTAGGGTGGGAGGCGGGGCACCTTGGACAGTCCTGGAGCTGCCATTAGGGATTTCTACAATTGTTATTGTTACATGAACGCTCTTACGATGAAGCAATGGGAACATGCACTGTAAATTCTACCAGTTCGTGAAGCCCCCAGGTGGTGCAGAGATTTCCTCTTCCCACAATGTAGCATGCGCACTTGTAAGCAGGCTAGTGGCAGGCTGGTGAACATCATTGAGCCAACATACCGTGGCCTGTGCAGTACCAACTGGGAGAGAGTGAACCAATCGTAATTGTGTAATATTATTTGCCAGTATCATCCAGGCTCTTTTCTCAGGTGCCAAATGCAAACGTATGATTGCTGACTGCCCGTTCCATGGATGACACATCAGCATGTGTGAAAGTCAAATGCTTGGCACGCCATACCCTTTGTATTGCAATGGCTCTCTGCCTCTGACCTCTGGCGGCTGGCTTGCACAGCACGAGCTTTGCCATGATGCTCACGCACTTGCATCTTGAACTGCCTTTTTTCTGGGACAAATGCCCGTGCTGTGCTGGACAACAACATGGCAACAGGGTGTCTGCCGTCGGCGCCCATCTGTCCAGCCATCAAGAAGCATCAAGGAGCTCAAGGACGCACCTCGCCTGCTGTCACAGCCCCTGTGCAATCCAAGGTGTGGGCTACGCCACGCCATGGCTGCACCAGCGCCAGCAAGAGGCTGAGTGTGCGCACACTGAGGGACCTGCCCACTCAGGTAAGGTTTGAGCATGGGTGGAGTGGCTAATGGGCTATGGGGAAGGGTGGACCAGCGTTTAGTTCATGCCGACATTCGCACACAAAGCTGGCTTGACGCAAAACACACGATGGGGGCTGATGTTTTTGCTTGACCTGATGATGCCTGTAATGCCCTGGGGCTATTCCTATGCAGACACCGCTCTGACTGCTATAGTAGCAGACAAAAGTACAAAAAACTGTTGAGCAGCCAAGAAGGTTGGCACCGTCTATCATGCAGTGATGAGTGCTGCTGCAGGCCTGTCACTGGCTCATCACACATCTCATTCTGTCATTCAGGCCCACCCTACACAGTGCGTGACCAAAGCCCTTGTGAGGCGTGACACACTGAGTGCGCATGGAGGAGGCCTGGAATGTAACAAGACAGCAGACAAGGTAGCTGAACGCCCAGGTCTAACACAAGGTCACTTGGTAGAGCAGCCCTACCACCGCTATGTCATGTGTGCCTGTGTCATATTTGTTCCGTGAAGCAGGCAAGGTAGCATCCAAACCACTAGCTGATCGCAGTTAGCAACCCAGGTGTCTGCCGCACTTCCGCCCCATTTCTGTCCCATGTGGTAGAATGAGGCAATGTCTGGACTGCGCCATCATGTGGTCAGCACACAAGGGCAAGAGGGTAGGGTGTTGGGCTGTACCTATCACTGTCTTATCACCACATGCGGTAAACAAACGAGGGCACCCCCAGAGGGACACCCGTTGTGCCCAGATTGTGGCAGACTCACGCAGGGTGGTCAACAGGCTGTCTAGGTCAAGACCCACCACCCAAGTAATTCGTGTTTGGTTGAAATGCTAGTTGATCAGCATGTACATCAGATAATTAGACATAGAAAAGAATCAGTGACCATACAGCCAACGGAATGTACTGCCCAAAGGCACTTTTGAAACCGCCAAACTGGACGGGGACATCGTTCTCGCCACTCCCTCGTCATCCCCATACACTTCAAAATGCAGTCCTTGTCCGCACGCCAGCCCTTCCAGGCGGCAACTGCCGCCCCTGCGCGTGTGGCTGCCCGTGGCCAGCGCAGCGTGGTGGTGTCAGTCAAGCCCACTAAGGCTGCAGACTTTCGTGGCCTTTCAGATGAGGAGCTGATGACCAAGCTGGGCAACCTGAAGACGGAGATGGCGTCAGTGCGTTTCCTGCAGCGAACCCGAGGTGTGGCGGAGTTCAGCGGGGAGACCATGCCCCAGCCAGACCCAGAGAAGACGCCCAAGGCAAACCTCAACAAGCACATTCGCAGACAGATTGCGCAGCTATGGACCATTTGGAGGGAGCGTCAGATTAAGGAAGGAGTAAATTCAAGGGAGAGCCGCAAGATGCAGGTTCGCTCGAGCTTGGGACTGTTCCCTCGCCAGAGTGGCCGGCAATGAGACAGTAGAAGCATCGAGAACTGTGACAATATTTGGCAGCATTTCGCTGACCAAGCTTGACAGAACCCTGGCCACATTCCAGGCGCATTTGTGCTCATTTTTGAACTAGCAGTCTTCATGTGCCCTGCATGCATGCGATTGCTAGATGACACAAGGCACTGATTTTGTTGCGTCTAGTCAGGTTCATATGGACTTTCATGTGTAATCTGTACCTACGCGTTCCTTACAGGCCAGGCCATGGCTGCGTCGCCCTGTAGGTACCAATCAGATGCACAGAGCAGCAGCAGCTTACGCAGAGATTGCTAGCGTAACATGATTTGGCATGCGCGTGTGCATGTTGCTGGAATTCAAACGTGTCAATGCCGCAGCAGCTCGCCTGCATATTGCAATAGCGTTGTACAAATGGAGGTCCTTTTGCAGGTGCGCTGGCCAGCATTCTTCCGACGTCCTTGAGAATCATGACCTGCCTGGTACCACCTGGTAAGGTGCACCTCAGCCACCGCATGTGTGAAGCAATGGACATATAGAAGGCTGCATGGTATCGGACTGGAAATCAGCAGTCATCTTCTGTTAGTGCTAGCCCATTGCACATACCTGTCTTTGTGCAAAGCATTTTGCATACTAATGATTTCACGAGTGCAGCATCGAGTGACCTGAAGGCAGTTTACAACTGACATATTATCGCGGCTTGCGGCAGATTGCAACATCATATTCACCCGCCCTAATTGGTCGTTCAGGCGAGCTGGCTGAAATTTAGCCTCTGCATACCAAGGTAGCAAATCATGTAGATTTTAGGAGGTACTACTGGGTTGCTGCTGAAAGTCCAACACTGCAGCAATGCATGCTACTCAACCCTTTATGCCCAGCCTGCTCGAGTAGCTATAGCAAGTACCAGGGCAAAGGTTCAACTTGCAATCATGATTGACCCGTAAGACCATAACCTTTAAGCTCTGCTTTGTCGTTTTGGGCTGCATACATGCCAGGAGGATCCTCGCCTCAAACCGCATGCCTTGACCAAGCAGCCATGCGCCCTCTGCATCGACCAGATACCAGACGACAGAGGGCACAATCAACACATTGTCCCAGGCATGTCATAAAATCAGTTTCACTGCTCAGGGTTCAGTGTTTGGTCGGAATTGAAATTGGCAGCACTGGCATGTCACCAAGAAAAACTTTGGTCCCAAAGCACGCCCTGTGAATCGCTTGTGATTGGCAGACGCTCAAACCAAACCGACAAATGTCTAGTGGTTGAGACACAGGCTTCACAGCTGAACAGGTAGTAACCAAACATGTCGGTTTAGACAAAGGCAAATAGACAAATGGAAAATTGGCAAGTGTCGAGGATCAGATACTAGGCCAATCGGCGACAAGGGCTGTTACTGTACCTGAAACGAGTCCAGACTGAGGTCTGCAGGTTTCTCAAGAAATTGGCAGCAAGGCAGGTTGTCAGGTGCATGCCACAAGTCAGCTTGCTCGGGCCAATTTACTTGGCCAGCCAGTTGTGTTTGCTGCGTTGTACAACTAAAGGAGCAGCAGGCTGAACATCAGCTTCTGTTGCGAGGTGTGTATGCATGGCAGCAGGGCTCCCTGGGAAGCATTGAAGCTGAAACCACCAAAGTTCGCCCTGTTTACAGTGATGCGCGTGTGTGTCTGTTGGTACATTTAAGCATCACACAGCCTTGGACTGAGCGTCGACAGAAAACTTTCAGACTAACTGCAGAGCAACAGGACAAAGCCAGTAAACGGCATTGAGAGCGAGCTCTATTAACATGCAAAGCCCTTCTCCCTGTCAGTGACAACACACAACAACTACGACAGGAAGCAGCGGGCCCCCTGGACTTTTCCAAGCGTTACTTAGTCATTCAAACCCGTTACATAGTCATTTGAACATCATTTGATGCGCATCAGGCAAATCAGTTACACAAACGTTTAGGGCCAAGTCCTTGATAAGTTCAAGTCACGTCATCATGGGCAAGTGAGGAAAGTGCGCCCAAGCCAACAGCAGGGCGGTTCTGGTCAAGGCACCGTCTCAATGGCAGTGGCCCGTGCAACATAGACAGGTGGCACAAAACCGAACAAGTACAGACCACCTCGCATCATTTGAGGCAATTGTTACGTGTCACGTGGCCATGCCAGGAGTCAGTATCAATTCGCAGTGTTGTATTGTGAACAGTGCGAACGCTGGTCGTCAGTATCCAATCGCACACAGACCTCCAAGGGGCTGCCTGATGGGCTGCCGCTGGCCAGGCAGAGCATTTTCAGGTCTCATAGTGACAGTCCGGTCATTCATTCATGCAGCTGTGTCCAACAACAAAGCGCCTTCGAAAACCACCAATCCTGAGCCAAAAAGGCGATACTGGCTGTACATCATGCATGAAGTGGCTTCATGCAGGGGACACGAGGCACCTGGCCGCCTGAGGTGGAGGTGCCGCCGCCGCCTGTCCATGCGCCACACATGCCGTTTCGCCATTCCCGCCACCACATGTGTTCACCATCACGTGTGCATCATGTGCCGCACCTGACACAGGTGGTTGCTGTTGAACAGCCTCAGCTGCCGGACGGGCCACGGCTTCAGCTGCCCGTGGCAATGGCAGTGGGGACATCGGCAGGCTCAAGGCAGCTGGGATGCAGCTGAGAGCGCGGAGCGCTGCTGCTGCAGCTGGAGCCACAGCTGCCAGCGGCTGCGCCAGCTGCTGAAGCGCCTCAATCTCTTGCTCCTCCAACCCACCCAGCAGTCCCAGCCGGCGCGGTGCACGCGGGCTTTCCTTGCCACCCTCCTTTCCAGTTTTACCACCATCACCACCTTCTCCATCACTATCTGACTCTTCCTCTTCGTCTCCAGACCCGCCTAGCAACAGCAGCAAGGTTGCAGCAGCTGCTGCCACGCCGGCGTAGGCCGAGAGACTCCCGCTTGCAGGTGCAGTGTGAGAAGCGGCCGAGGGGCGCAGTGTGACTGCAGCCTGCAGTGTGTGGTTGGCGATGTGGGTTGCGGCCGCTGCGTCGCAGGCTGCTAGCGTCTCCCTGGCAGCGCACAGCAGGTGCTGCAGGGGTTCGGAACGCAACTGGGATTCGCCTGACGTGAGGGCTGCGGGGGAAAGGGAGGTCACCATGGCACGCGTAGCCACTGCTGCAGCCTGCAAAAACAGACAAGCTAGAATCAGCATACATTGCACCTCTAGCAAACAACCGAAAGCAGCATTAGCAGTTGCGCTCAAACCGGCTGGACGAGCTAAATCAGAAGTTCAGTGCCTGTTCAACAAGGCATGATGGAATCAAACTGCAACACAATTAAATGATGCACTCATAGTACATCAATAAATCTGCACATGCCTGTGTGCGACAAAAGCCGGCCTCTGCACATTGCACTGCATGGGTCCTTACTCAGCATTACTCGCTTTGTGCACTTCATGGGGCGAGCAACACTCTGCGGGACCTCAAACTATCATTGAACTCACTTCCAACAGAGGGACCGTTTAGAGCTAGAGGAGGTAATCAAGCCGCATCCGCATATGACTGCGGTAATGAGAACAATATGCTGCGTCAGCTTGAAAGGTGCGCACCTTGTCCCGGAGTGCAGCAAGCACCTCCATGGCCCCCGGGTTGAGTGGCCCCTGCGGGTGGTGCTTGGCCGCCGGCAGGCCGCGCACCGCCTCGGCCGCCCCCGCCAGCTGCGCCGCCACCACCTGCAGGTGCTGGCCCTCTGGCGTCTGCGGCAGGCAGCAACGCAGCGGTGCGTGAGCTGTGCTGCACAGCTTGTCAAATGACCAATCAGTGTGTGCTATCATTCAGGCCCGCCTTGGTTCCATAATTGTTGCGTCTAAATACAGGCTGCCAGGCCAGATGCAGAACTCTGGGCCCAATCGCTACTGTTGATTAGGCCTGCCTAGGGGCAATGACAATCGTGGCTAAGCGTCAGGGCAAGGTGAACAAGCACATGCATGCAGGTCAAGTGCCAAAGCTTGTTGACCTTTGACCTGGCCCAGTTGAGAACATAAGTAAAGGCTGCATGGGCGGGTGTTCTGCCTTGCACCCACCTGGGACCTGACGTATGGCGAGTCCAGTTGAGGAGTGGTCGGTGCTGCTGGCGTGGGTAGCAGCAAGTTAGGAACGTACTCGCTGCCATTTCCATGCCCGCCGCCGCCTTCACCCTTCCGCTGCGTTCGCACACCACCACCGTTTGAGGTGGGGCAGCTGGCGCGGGAAAGGATAGCTGCCATTGGTTGTGGTTGTGGTGGTGGGGGTGGTGCGCCCGCATCATTGGGCTCTGGTGAGATGGGAATGACGGTTGAGGGCGGGGCGGGTGGCTGCTGCGGCCAAGACGGCCGCCTGAAAGCAGCCGTTGGCTCAACGGGAGCCAGCATGGAGTATGGTGGAGGGTGTGTAGAAGGGCGTGGGGAGTGAAGTTCAGTGGCTTGCGGGGGCGGGAGCCGTTTCCCAATTCGTCTTGAGACTGGGAAGGGTAAACCTGGGGCGGCAGCACTGGCAGTGGCAGCTGCTGCTGTTGCTGCTGCTGGCGTTGCCGGGAATGTGGTGCAGTTGCTGGGCTATTCAGGCGCTCACCAGCACCGCCTGTGCTGCCGCCACCTTTTGTGCATGGCTGCAGGCCAAGGGCCATCAGTGCTGAAGCACCACGTGGCCCCAAGTGCTGCAGCAAGTGCGCCAGCCCTCGCTCAATCCTCGGCTTTCTCCAAGCCTTGCTGGTCCCTGCTGCTGCTGCTGCATTAGCTGACTTGGCCTCTGCTTCTTTACTACGGGCAGCAGCAGCCCTGGAGGCAGCCTTGCTTGGGCTGCCCGCTCGAACTTCGACCAGCAGTACACCCTGCTGCCTGCCAGACGCGCTCTCCTCTTGCTGACCCCCGCCTTGCCCCCTGTTGCCGTTGCCTGGCTGCAGCATGTGCAACGCAGCGGCCAGACGCATGCCACAGGCGCTCCCATGCAAGCCGTCCTCAGCCATTGGGCTGCCATCCTGTGCAGACCAATGAGCAGCCTCCTGCCGCCCATGATTAGTTTGAATTGGCTGCAGCATGCCGAGGTAAAGGCAATCGCTGCTGCGACGATCCGACCCTGCTGCGCCTGCATGTGCACGCGGCTGTGGTGGACCCATGCTTCCCGACCCTGCCGCCCCGCCATCCGTCTCCCTGCCGCTTGTGTTGCTACGGGACAGCTGTCGCTGTGCAGCTGCTGCCGCTGCAGCTGCTCCCTCAGCAGTCGGGCTGACCGGGTTCAAGCTCGGGTGAGACCGCAGCGGAGTCGGTTTGTAACTGCCATTTTGCAGCATAGGGTGAGCAAAGGGGTCGGCGGGATCGTAAGGGGTGACGCGGGAAGACCATGCTGGGCGCTTGGGCGGTTGCGCTGGTGCCTGCACTGGTGGCGACAGTGGCGGCTGTTGGCCGCTGCTGCTGATGGACCTGTGCCGGCTGATGGCAGCGGCGGCGGGGCTTGGGGCAGGGCCGACGCGTGTAGGATGGTGGGCCGCTGCAGACGTGTCTGGCCCGCCCTCACTAGGAATGCGCATGCGCTTGAGTGGCGGGGCGCCAGGCCGGTGCAGGCCGAGGGTTGCCAGTGAACCATTACTGGCGTCACTGTGCTGGGATGTGAACCCATCAGATGCAGGACGCTTCAACACGGCCGTGCCGCCGTTGGCACGAGGCGAGGGCAAGGCTGGCCTCTTCAGGCCTGTGATTGCTGGTGAAATGCCATAGGTGGCAAGCAGGGCTGCACTAGGGCTTTGGGGAGGCTGTGGCGCCCCACCTGCCGCTGAGGCAAAGCCTCCTATCCTGGGCGAGGGTGGCATGACAAATAGCTCACTGCCAGACCCTGAAATGCGGCCCCCGTTCAACACTGCTGGGCGTGCTGGGGCTGTGAGCTGCAGTAGCGCGTGTGGAACAGTTAGAGAGAGCATCAGCTGCTGTGGCCCCAACGCCTGCCAACCCTCCACCACCGGCCCTGGCAAGTGCTGCTTCTCCCCCTTCTCTGCCTTTTCACCGTTCTTACCCTCGCTAGTACCGTGGGCCCCATGGGCACGCTCCTGCTTAACTGCCATCCCTGCTGCATCTGCAGCAGCTTGGTTACCGTGCAAGGGTGCTGGCGGCAAGGGCATCAGCTGCTGCAGCACAGTGTGCAATCCGCCCACACGGTATTGCACCATGGGCATGCTTTGTGGCGACGCTGGCAAGGAGCCGGCATGACCCAATGCATTGGCTTGCATTGACGTGGCCGTCGCCAATGGCATTGTGCTGTTCACCGACACCAACTGTACGTTGACTGCACACGTGAATGGCAGCACCTGCCCATTGACACACAGCACGAGATCTGCTGCGGCCGAGCCCACTATGCTGCCACCACCAGCCGTCCGCCGAGCCTGACCGTTTTCCAGTGTGTTTCGAGTTTCCGTTGATGGTGCAGGGCTCAGAGGTGCCTGTTGTGCAGCTGCTGCGTCTTGCTGGTGAAGCAGCTGCATGACGGGCACCAGCGCTCGTGCTACCTCCTCTGGCAGTGAGAGGCTGTGTGTGCCTGGCTGAAGGCCCATGGGTTTGGAGTTGCGCCTGGAGGGCTGGCGAGGCGAACTGGGAACTAGATTGAAATCCGTGTGTGGAGTTGAGGTTGCTGCTGCCTGCACCATGGCTGTGAGGGCAGTCTGGCGGCGTGCCAAGTCTAAGGAGGTGAGCTGCTGGCGTGCTGACAGTTCCTGTTCGGGCGTCAATGAAACAGCCTGCAATAGCCATGACAAGTAAAGTGGGTGTGCTTCCACTGTCATTGTGTACATACTTTGCAGTTCTAGCCTACTTGTTTGTGCATCGCCCCGTATTCAAGTACAATGTAGCTTGGACACTGTGATGAAAAGCTGCAATTGAACCGGCATGCATGCCTGTAGAGAGCAGAATGTTGCGTGAACGGATAAGCAAGTGAACTGATGTACAAGATGGGACGGTAGGTTTTCGTAGTTCAGAACACCATAGATGAACTGTCATTCTGACCTTGGAAAATGAGCAGGTCATAGGTCACTCTGGCAACTCACCAGTGACGAGCCCCTAGCAAGATCTCTGAGCCATGAAAGAGAGTCTCTGGCGTCCACTGTATGGACATCTGCAGCTGTGGCAGTCGCCTCATGCAGGTATTCAGGCCAGGCAGGAATGCTGTAGCCACCCTTGGACGAGCTGTCACGGCTGGCACGTGGTGTGTGGCTGTTGACATCAGCAACAGATGAAGGCTCCCGGCTAGCGCCAGACGCACCATTGTTGCATGCGCTGCCTGCAGCCTCGGCTGCCCTGGTGCTGCTGCGGCTGGGCATGCTACCACCACCTGCCCCGCTACCGTTTGTGCCATGCATCGAGTGGTTATTGTTAGCACCTTTCTGCAGAGAAAGCATCAATGGCTGCGCCCTTGGATGCTGCTGCAAGCCGTAAACGACCTCAGCACCAGCTGCAGGAGGGTTTCCATGGCGAGCATGGAGCTGGGCGGGCGGGTTGTGCTTGGCTAGCACGGGGCGCCCCTTGCTCCGTTCGAACGCCTCCCTGGCCTCCTCGATAGCTTGTTGCCATACCTGCAAGGACGCCAGTGTGGCCGCACCGCCTGACAGGTCGGAAAACGCTCTGTTGCTACTGCCTCTGAAGCCGGGCAAGACAGAGCCAATGGCAACATTGCGACAGCTTCAGCGTACGCGACAGGCAAATCTGATTTTGGTGCGAGCAATCGGGTGAATTTTCCCGTGTCCCCAGCCCAATTTCACGCGACTGGACAGCAAGCATGCCACAGCTGCGACGGCGCTTGTGGCATCCGACCGCCGCCTTGTGCTATCAGACATTCAAAAAGCTTGTAGTTGCAAAACAACTCAAACCTAGTGCCTCAGCACTCTGCTGCAAGCGTCGATCCCCAAACCCTCGTTTGGAATGTGTTGCCCCCGCTGGCGCGCTGCAGCTGTTTGATCATCAATCAGCTCACTAACAAACAGCCAGCATCAACATAGTCGCCAGTGTATCTGAGTCGCTTGCACAATTCCAGTCAACACAGATTCCGTCAGACCCTAGCTGGTTTTCATGCCACGCACCTTGCCCCCTCTGGCTCGAGCACATTCAGGATAACCAGCGTCGAACTCTATAACGCGCTGTGCCGGCAGCCAGGACCACTGCATGCAAAAAAAACATCGCGATTGAGCGGGTTGTCTGAGAGCGGGAGACGGAAGCACAGTCGCAGCAGAATTGCAGCCTAGCAGCTCACCTTGTTGTTCCCATACAGACATACAAGGGAGTGGCCGGGAAGCTGTTTACAATAAGCTTCATCGCCTGAGTCCGCTGCACTGGCGATCTGCCCGGGCCACCAGAGCCCCTTATGGCCAGGTAGGCGCGCAAACACAATCGTACCAACCTTGAACTTCATGTTGATGCTCTCATCCTAACACGGACTCTGACACGCAGTGTCGCGCCATCGGCCACATCAAGAAACACAGTCGGTTTTCGCGCTAGGTTTTGCGGCTCATCCTCCACAGCCCGTACATGACATGAAGGCATATGAGGCTCCACTAGACATCTGTTGTATTTCATCAAAAGCCATCTAGTAACCCAGTCATTGGTGACCCTCATACCAGACGCCACCAGAGCTTGCATAGTCACATAAAGAGCGTTTGTACCACTTTGGCCGATGGCCAAATATGGTGTGTGGATGCTGGAGCGTCTGCTGCTTACATACTCTGAGCAGGGGGGTAGCTCGCGTGGCATGAGGTAGGGCCAAGTAACCTTAATAAAAGATCAGATTAGACATCACGCTGCACGGGTGCAGATCGTAAGCATGAGAAAGGTACGAGTTAAGCGAGCTTCGATGCACGTGCAGTTCATGCCATGCCATGCCATGAGTGCATGCACCCCATGAAAGCGCCATCATGCAACCTGCCAGTGCCGCCATGCTGCATGGCTTCTGGAAGCACTGCCGCGCTGTCTGCTGCCGGCACAGGCAGCTTCTCGAGGTGCAGGTTGGCCAATGGCACTTTCTGCACCCATGTGCTATCCATCCCATGCTTCCCTTGGCTGCAATCCATATCTAGTCTGTGCGCTGAGACCAACATTCTCCGTTCTGTCATCTGAGGCTGCAGCTCAAGACTGTGCGCCGGTGTCAGTTTTGCTGGCTGATAACTGTGCACGGAGCAGATACGCCAGTGCTCAGCAAATTCACGTTCAGTGCACACACACACACACGCGCGCACACACGCACGCACGCACACGCACGCACGCACACACTCTCTCTCTCATTCTGGCCAACAGGTAAGCTAGACTCAGAATGCGAGTATGCTGCTGTTGCATATGGATTCTGTTCGACTTGTCGGACAATACAGGTGTGAACAGACACTCACTCACTCCCACTTGTTGCATTTTGCACTTTGCTGCAGGGCCTTTATCCAGGACGGGTTGCCGCAGCTCAAGGCCCACAACCCGCAGCTTGAAACTGTAGCACAAGCCTCACCGCGTATGATGATGCATCCCTACCTAAAGGCCTACTATCGTGAGTACGTAGGTTGTCATTTCCCAGCATCTGTTTACCACAGGGGCAAGTTTGGGACCTGTGGGTGGGTGCGGTGTTGTCACAGCGTGCGCACACGCCTATGGTATGCGATGTCAGCAACTGCCCACCAGTCAGTCTGTCAGCATGATTATCTACACTTCTGTGCATAGGGTATTCCGTTGGTGTGGCCAAACATGTTGGCATGTTCAAGTACAGCCATGTGTATGTATGGCAACCTTGCGTCACGAGTGCCGTGCATGCTATTCATTTGAGGGGTTATGTATGAATATTCTGATCGTGCATGTGCAGCACTGGCATGTCACATGAGGCCCTTAAAGCTGTGCCTGTCAAGTTAAGTGTAACTTTAGATGTGCCTAATAAGCATCTGGCTTCCCTGATCCTTTGCAGTGACCCAACCCATGTCGGTGCAGAGGCAGGGCAGGGCATCACTCCTAGGGGTGTGACCTGAGGGGTGTGACCTGAGGGGTGTGACCTGAGGAGTGTGACCTGAGGAGTGTGACCTGAGGGGTGTGACGTGCGGGGTGTGACCTGAGGGGTGTGACCCGAGGGGTGTGACCCGAGGGGTGTGACCTGAGGGGTGTGACCCGAGGGGTGTGGTCAGAGGGGTGTGACCTGAGGGGTGTGACCTGAGGGGTGTGACCTGAGGGGTGTAACCTGAGGGGTGCAGTGGTGATAACATGATGCTGTGCTTGGCTAAACGTGTCTGCAGGCAACGGCCGGTCACGAGAGGTATGTGTGAAGAACATGCAGCCAGACGCAATCGCTGAGCAAGTGTACTGGCTGCGCAATTCACATGGAAGGAGCGAGGTGCGTATTGCGGAGTGTGGTATAATGAGCACATGGTGCCAGGCGTAGCGTAGGATGGTGTCAGGCATGGAGTGAGACGGGCAGTGTAACCAGGGACGACACTTGAATTGTTTGCTGGCACATGGAATCTTTCAGCACGTGCTACATATGTCTAGCAGCAGTGCAGGTCAACCCATGTGACACATCATGTGGCACACCTGGCTTCTGAATGACTAGTGAATGAATTGTCGGTTTTTAGGGTACTAAGGAGTCTGCTCAGGAGCTTTTGACCGCAACTGTGCCAGCTCTTGACTGCATGAAGCCAGTGGCGAGAGGCAGGCACTCGTTGGTACCACTGCAGCACATTGCCTGCCTGCCTCTGCATTGCAGTCTGTTCTGTTCTGATCTCACTCTGCATTGCCCTTTCTCTCACTGCCATCTGTAACTACAAGTATCTGTATCTCTCACCGGTGCTTGCCACCGACGTTTCTCTGCATTTGTCTTGTCCTTCGAGCAAGGGATTTCGAGGCTTTCCGCTTCACTAACTGACTCTGTGTGTGTGTGTGCGTGCGTGCGTGCGTGCGTGCGTGCGTGCATGCGTGCGTGCGTGCCCTTTTGTTCCTTGATCGCATGAAGGCATTCAAATGAAGCGCTGACTAACGACCTGTGTGTCGTGTTGTGTCATGCAGAAAGACCGTGTGGTGCCGAGCCGCCACTTGAGCCGCCAGCCCAGCATCCAGGGGCCCTGGACCGGGAAGACGTTTGCAGCAGAGTTGCAGTCAGAGAATGAGCGTAGACTAGCTAGAGCAGCAGCGCTGGTGCCGGGTGGACCCGGGTGAACGGTGGCTTTGCCTGTCTACAGTGACCGGCTATATGATGCACAATCTGCACGGTGGTTAACGCCTTTGCCGTTTCACGTCCTGACCTCTTGCCAACATCATCAGAGCTGCTAGGCCCTGCGCCTGCTGGTGTTCTGCCACCCGTGTGGTCTCTCGTCTGCGTGGCGGCCCTCG
>QAXH01006101.1:36131-47077 GCA_004335635.1 Chloromonas sp. AAM2
GGGCCCTGCTCTTTGGCAACTGCTGCAGTTTGGCTGTCCCTGTTCTCTGACGTTCCGCCCTGTTGCAGCCTCGCTGCCTCTTCCTGGACGTGACTGACTAGGTCTCCTGGCCCTTCTAGCGTCCCTTTATCTAGTCTTTGGCCTTGCCTTCAGCGGCTCTGTCCTGTTTTGCTTTGGGTTGGCCTGCCTTGCCTGCTTTGTTCCCTGCTTTCGTTTTGCCTTCTTGCTCAGGGTAGGCCAGGGCGGTGCCCATCCCGTTCCGTGTCCTCTGACGGCTTCCCTGGTGTAAATACATATATATACATCATCTTCAGTCCCTGAACAGCCCGTACTTTTGCTGTCTTCGTGAATTTTGCTGTCTACTCTGCTGTTCTATACCAAGTTCTTGTGCAGTAACAGCAGATTACAGCGGCTCTATTTGTTACTGTCAATGTACCGTCAAAAGTCAGCGGACTGTTTCAACACATGCTTCTCAAGGTGACTGCTGCAATGATGCAGAGTCATGTATCACGACATACAGTCGAACTCCCAGTACTGGGCCACTCAGTGCAGTACAGGCCAGGCTGGCGCAGATCGTCTTGAAAGTCTCAGAACTGCTGAGTGTCGGGGTGTGGGTCATTGGCATACTGGCTTCAGAAGCCGGTAAAGTAAGTGGCCACCAAGTATTCCACTCTTTTGAGGAGACTTGTGTGCTGCGCGCGCAGTAGCCTACAATCCAAAGCGGCTTCTTGCCTTCCTTTTCTCGCTCCATCCGCCACTGACATTTGCAAATGATACAAAAGTTGCCGAGGAAAAGGAATGCAATGGGTCTCAGGCATGGTTCTCGTGCAATGGTCTTCCGGTTGGCACAAGGACCCTGCTGTGTTCGGGTTGTATAATGTTAGAATTCATGATTATTTACCAGCACAACATGCGCATTCTCGGTGGAGCACAGGTATCAGCAGCTCAGACACACCATCAACACTTTACAAATTGACTCCAGTGTTGTTCACGTGCCCTGTCACTTTGGCATTGTCACTTGCTGATCACGGAGTGAATCCTTTGAAAACCTGTTCCACACTGTGTCATGGTCACACGTGTCATGCACACCCTCCTGCGGAATATCTGGTCCTTTTCCAGGGCTGGGCAGAACGACACATAATTAAGCCGGGAACAAGCTCGAAAACAGTGAATGCCATACGATGTCAGTGAAAGATATCCTAGTCCCCGTGCTCTAGCGGGATACATGCGTGGCCCCTGCACGCAGTGCTTAGTGTCGGATGGTTGCCAGGTCAGTCAGACTCTGGTTCCTCAACTGTCAAATCCAGCAGCAGAACCTTGGGTCAGTTTGGCCTACCCAAACTACGTACGAACACTCGATTCTCGTCCGTATCTGTGGTTCCAGTTAATGGCTATCAAATGCATGTATGCTTTGGCCCCCCATCTGGCTTGGAGTGCCTTGCTGTGAAGCCAGCGTGGCCAGGATACCCAATTCTACCTCCTAATCACAACTGCTGAAACAACTGATCAGAGCAGAAAATGCATACCAAGCAACCAATTTCAATTCTTCCAGCATGGCCTTCCACGTGCTATGGTGCCATGAGAGATGAACAATTCCTGTATGTAGGTGCCTTGGCACCAGGAGTCATGCATCAGACAACGAAGCTAACACGACTGCAACAACCAGCCTCCCGAAGTCTTCCTCACACTATCCAGCGTATGACATTCTCAATCATCTTACGAAACCTCATTCGTCTTGTCAGAAGAAACCTCTCAGCTGCTTTTCAGTGCCTGTCTGTCACTGCCTGTAAGCCTCTGCTCCAATCGCTGAGGCACACACATGCGGGAGCATCAACTGCAACAAGCCCTCCGGATCTTCAATGTGCAAGTTGTGGCCTGCTTTGGCCAGTGTGTGCAGCCTGAATGTGCCATGTGCATGCGGTGACCCCTGGCCTGCAACAGATGCTTGCTGCACCGCATGCTCAGGTCCAGCACCGACTTGTGTTGAACCGGGTTCATAAGCTGGGATGCTGCCTGCTGCATGGTGTGCTGCCAGGTCCCGTAGCGCATGCATTACGGGAGGAGACCAGCGGTCTGACTGGCCGCCTGTGACCAAGTACAGGTCGACACCCGGGGGTGGTCGGTGCAGCTGCGCCCAAGAGTCAGTCAGCCTGCGAGCATGCCACCATGGCACACGCGGATTGGCTGGTTGCAGTGGACCCAGGTGAGCGCTGACAAGCAGAGCAAGTCAGCTACTACTCGTTACATTAAATTACGGTTGTGAATGTGTATATGACAGAGGCAAAAACCTGATGTGCATCCCTGGCATGCAATGATAGATGCTGACATGTGCTGCTGACATGTACTGCTCTGTACCGCTCACATGTAGTCATGGTACAGAGCGGTTACTCCAGGGATGTTGAAGGTCCACACCAGCTGGCCGTGTGCATTTGCCACCACGCTGCTGCCGAGCCTGAGGCCAGCGGCACAGCACACGTACAGCAACAGCTTGAGTGCAGCACATGCACAAGAACAGCACTTGTAGACCAAGCTTGTGATGAACAAATGCATGCCTGAGACCGGCACAATTGAACATCGTCATACAATAAGGTAGACTTGTCAGATGATGGTGCTGTAACTTTGTTGAATTGAAGGTAGATAACGCTAGTCCGACGGGCTAGGTCCCCTTGACCTTGTGATGAGTGAGTTCATGTGCATGAGACCACAGCACCGGCTGAGCCAAGCTTATGATGAGTCAGTGCGTGTCTGGGAGGCCAGCATAACATAACCTCGTCAGCTGCTACTTGAGAAGGTGGTGTGATTGTGTGAATGATGACTGTCGCATCAGCACACACAATGTACGCGTAATTGAGATACTAAAGTCCACACTATCTCTGCCTACCATTGCGACAGGGCGGTGTCAAATCCCCTGTCGTGCTTTAGGTGGTTGGCGAGCCAAGTGCGCGAGAGAATTGGGGTCTTGATTTCCTGCAATTCCAAACGTGTCAGGAAAAGACAATCCAATTTGAGTTTTGATTTGCTGGCGAGCCAAATTAGTGCGGGTCTGCATGCAACGACAACACAAGGTAAACAGAGTGGTAAACTTTTAAGTTGTGGAACGAGCTTGGAACGCTAGTGCTATCACAGTAAAGCCAGGCCTTGTGTACTGTTACACTTGACGTCTGACCCCTCTTGTTGATGACGTCTTGCCTTTCTCATGCATGCATCTTGGTTTTAATCAGTTGGATACCTGACCCTTCTGTGATACCTCTTTTGATTGCCGCCTGCCTGCTGGTCCCATTGGCGCTGCAGCCTGCCTTGAGCCGAACACTTGCCTTGACCGCCTGCAGCACCCTGGCCACCCCCGTGCGCTCGTCCTGGGCAACCGACACTTGCCCAGGCTGGGAGTCAAGCACCCACGCTGCAAGGACACAGATAAGCGTCAAGATCAACTGTCATGCCATCAAGGCATAGTCGAGATGTTGAAAGCTGGAAAGGTCGGTAGGATGGACTGGTTCAGCAGCAAGAGCAGGACTGAGCCCCGTAGATGTCTATGCGATCTAGCAGCACCTGCCAAGACATACAATGGCAAGTGCCAGAAAATTTCTTACAGTTCATTCACCTTGAGGCTCAAAGCGACAGACGGACGGTCAACATTGGACAATGACACAGTGTTGCATGTACTGAGGCAATGATAGCTGATTGTACCCCGCCATGCCGTGAAGATGCCATCCGCTGGCACATAGCACACTCAAACGTGGTATTGTGGGTAAAGTGAGAGGGGCGTGGCTGGCGCACCCAAACCGAAAGACTTCCATAAAGCACAAATACCGACCTGAAAGATTTCCTTGAAGCATGATTCAGAAGGGGTGTGGATCAGACCACTCTTCTTGCACGCAAGAAGTTGAAAAAGCTCCAGCCAGCCATGGAAATGGTGACATGACATGGATTGCAAGGACGCAGCCAAACATGAAGCCCGAGCCCGCAAACTGCACCAGTACGCCAATCATGCCATACATTGCATTCATACCTTGCGGCGGGAAGGGCAGTGTGCGTGCGGCTGCCGCGGAGGCGCTGAGCGGCGGCTGGCGCCCCTGCCGCTCGTGCGCCATGAGCCGCAGCAGCTCCAGAAGCACCTTACCACCCAGGCTGTGGCCCACCACTGCAGTGGGAGGGCACTCACTGCAAGGGCGGAGCATAGGACATGTGGGCAGACCATCATGCGGCAGCCTGCGGCCTGGGTGCAGCCTGTTGCCAGGACACCCGTGACCTGCAACGTGTGAGCTCAACTGCATGCTTCTATGGCCATAACACGCGTCCTTCCCACCAGCCCCTTAACTACAATTCATCTCCCTCGCATGATATATATACGCTTACTGTGGATTTGCAGCAAACTGTCTAGATGCTTGGTAGCCGCCTACGTCAACCCCGTAAGCCAAAGCATGAGCATGATGCCCCCGAAAAGTCAAGCACACGCAGCTATACGGCAGAGATGGTCCAGGGGCGTGATTCTCTGCCATGAACTAAAGACGTGTCACGCCACTCATGGTGCTATCTGCCCAGACCCTTCACCCGAGCTCTGCCCGTATAAAGTGCGCCACGTCCTGCGCTGCGGCCTGCAGAGTGTGCGGCGGGTGCATGTGGTGCAACTGCGCGCTGGCCCCGTGGCAGCGCAAGTCCAATAGCACCATGCGCCAGGGCGTGTGGGTGGCGGCTGCAGCAGCGTCGCCAAGCTTGCGAGAAAACCTGCATGCAACATGTGTGTGTGGGGCTATGGGCACGGCTTTTTTAGACTCTTCAGGCCATGCACACTCGTTCTTAAGGCCACAAATGCTGCGGGTGGCAAGGAAGGAAGGATGTAGGCCATCAAACGTTCACGTTGTCGTACACTTTGCATGGTCCCAGGATGGAGGCTGAGGACAATCTGGACCACATGTCTTTGCAGCACGTTGCATGCCAGAAGCTGATTTTACGTAACAGCATTTTCATACCTCAGGCGTGTTGCTGACGTCACAGCCTGTTTTTATGATTCAACCGTCATAGCTGTGCTGTGTCCTGTACAGGCACTCACGTGCGCCAGTTTCTCCCACTGCCCATGAGGCCATGCAGGAATACCACGGAGCGCATGGGTGCGGCATGGGCTTCAGAACCAGAGCCTGGAGGCTGGTATACTGCCTGCTCAGACGAGAGAGTGCTCAGAGGCCTGGTTTGCATGCCGGCTAGCCATGGCAGGCGCTGCTGGGTCGGAGACTTCAGCCCCTGCAAGAGGCACACCAGGCTGGACAGCATTCTGTCTTGCCTGCTCCTGCTCAGATGCTCATGGCAGGATTCAAGGCTGCTCTCATGCACAGGCCTCGACTATGGTGGCTGCTCGAGCTCATTAGAGTTGTCTCAAACGGTTTTAACTGCCAGGTGATGTGAGATTATGATGAGTGTGTGTGAGGTGCAACGTTGCTGTTGAGCTGCACTACCAGTTGCTGATTCAGTCTCTTGTTCTGATACGACGAAAACGAGAACGTCAGGTCTGGGGTTTGGAGCGTCCAGATGCTTCTACGCGGTGCAGTGCAGCTTTCTCGCCTTGCCAACGGCAGCATCCTAGGTTCGTAGGAATGCAATGGAGCAAGTGCATTGCCGAAGCATCACCATCGCCCACCAACTACAACATTAGCTTGCATGATGCGCACATGTGGTGGCACGCAGGCGGCAATGGCTTTGGCCAGGCAGCTAGGTGTTTAACAATTACGCGTGAGCTCATCCAAAATCACCTCAAGGTCTGTGCGGTTATTCGGTGCGGTTACGCCGCGTCAACAGGCCTAGTTGACCAGTGCTGCATGGCCAACAATTTTTCTTCTCTTCTTGCGAAACGCTGTTTTCTGCTGCTCTTTCAGCACTGACATGTCACTGGTTGCCCATGCAACTCACCTAAGGCGCAGCCCGCCAGGGCAGCATGTTCTTGCGCGCATGCGTTCAACCCCAACCACGCCAGGAAGCGCCGTGTGCAATTCGGTCTGATCGCATTATTTTCCCACACTATGCCACTACAGTCCTTCCCATGCAAGCTTCCCTCACGTGCATGCATCCTCATCCCTGCAGACCTCTGAAATCTCCACTCTCCTCCACGAAGGAGGCGTTGACTTCCGAGACTGCTTTGAGCGGGCGGAGCTCGTCGACCGACTCAACTCACGCCATGCCTCACTCCCACCTCCTATCCGAGCAGACCTGCTCCGCATGCTAACTGCTCGAGAGGCAGGCGCCAGAAACACCCAGCCCGATGCACCAGGCAGCACCAGCAGCAGCAGTGACGGGAGTGGTGGAGTTGGCAAGGCATGGGATGCCCCAGGGGCCATGACCCCATTGGCAGCAGCGACAGCGGCAGCGGCCCATGCCCCTCCCCCCATGCCAGAGCCTGTAGAGGGTCTGTTTGGGGATGAGAAACGGTCGGTGGAGCTCTATCAGAGGTGTCGGCCCAGCGTGGTGCACATTGCATGCTCAGGCGCCCGCAGGCAGGTGAGCGGTGCAAGGCACTTGCACACACATGACACACTGGCCGGTGAGGGCTTAGGGTCAGGGCAACTGTACCTGGTGTCACGGAAGTTATGTGGTTGCATTGATTGGCCGGTAAACGCTTTGTGTTTTCAGTCTTTTGTTTGGTTTGACAGACCGGACGTTACACGAACTTTACAACGGTTCTACAGTGTTTCACGCAGGTGTTGCAGAATCTTAACAGACCTCACCACCACAGTACCACGATTATCATAAATGCTGAGTTGTCGGACCCACGTTCTGTGAGCCTGCCTACTTCACCATTGAGTATCATAACTCATTCCATGCATTGCTTCCAGGGTTAGCACCTGTTGGACAGTTGATGCCTGAGATACTCACTGACTGGTTCTGAGCCGCATGTTCATGCAGCGGCCATACACACGTACTATGCATGCACCACGCACACGCCCGCTTGCCCATGCAGGTTGGGCCCACAGGCATGCTGCTGGACCCCAAACAGATGCCAACCAACTTTGGCTCCGGCTTTGTATGGGATGACCGGGGGCACATCATAACAAACTACCATGTGAGTGAGTGAGAGTGAGTGAGTGAGTGAGTGAGTGCGTGAGAGAGTGAGAGAGATCAGCATGAGTGAGTGATGAGGATGAGTAAGAGGCGTGGATTGTCGAAATCGGAAACTGCCATGAAGATCTGCTTGTTGTGAGTGTTGTGAAGAAGGTAAATAAGCAAATCAGTAACACCATCACAATGGCTTTGTGCAGCAGGCCGAGCGATTCACGCTTGACTGCCTTATGGTTTGACTGGTTTTGGTTTGACTGGTTTTGCGCACTGGCAGAAGCCTCACGTGGCTTCTGAGTTTGCGCGCCAGCCTCATTAGCCTGCTTGGCTGATTTCACTGGCCTGCAGGTGATCCACGGTGCTGAGTCGGTGCAGGTGACTCTGTCCAATAACAGCAAGTACCTGGCCAGGCTGCAGGGAGCTGAGCCGGACAAGGACCTGGCAGGTGGGTAGATCGTCCAGACTAGATTGTGGGGCAAGTGCTTCAGTGCAAGACCCCGTAGTCCGCGGCGCCTCTGTGGGGAGAAATGTTCTGCCTGAGCATTGTCCTTCGTCCACAGGAGTCCGTTTCCAGAGTAACATAACCTGCAAGCTGGGTTTCCCTGCGCACAACGATCTAAGTAAAAACCATGAACATACGGTGCATGAGTTGTTGTTGTTGTTGTTTACACGGCCGTCAGTCCGGGCAGGAGTGCTCAACGGGGGCAGGGGGAAAGGGAGATAGCCGGTAACCTACTGGTCACCACTGCACTCTTGTCAACAACAGCAAACAGGAGCCTGTGTAGACTCTAGGAGCCATCCACCAGCATGACCACGTAACTCAGGTTCAAGTCAGTGACAAAAGCATGCACGCGCACCTGCCACGCCTTGGTCATCAAACTCCTTCATTGTGCCAGTACTCACAAAATCTTGTACACGTTTGTCTGGTCTGGTGGCGACTCGCAGATGCAGATTTCATGCCTTATATTATATTATATTATAATATAATATATATTCTATATATTATATTATATTATATAATTGCCTTTGTCTTTACATATGTAGTTTGAATCTGATGCTGGTCTTTGTGCCTGCAGTGCTCAAGATCGACGCTCCTGCCGCCGACCTCGTGCCTGTGAGCCTGGGCATCTCCAGCAGGCTGGTGGTGGGGCAGAGGGTGTACGCCATAGGTACGGGCAACCGGTGCAGCCAGCCCAAATCTCTTGCTTTCTGTTATATACAGAACGTTTTCTTCTGTTGCTCATGGTTTGTCAGAACGGCATCCAGCACTGTCTCGTGCAGAGCTTGCTGGCGTTCGCGCTTGGCGCATGTGGGCCCTGCTGTAATACAGTTACCTCAGCCTTGTTGTTGCATGTGATTGGTCGCGACCACAGTCGCTCAAGGTATGAGCCTTGCAGCCAGCATCCGAACGTGCTCACCACCTGCACGTGTAATGCAGGAAACCCCTTTGGCCTTGACCACACCTTGACTGCAGGAAACCCCTTTGGCCTTGACCACACCCTGACTGCGGGCATAGTCAGCGGCCTGGGCCGGCAGATGTCTTCCATCACAGGCCACACCATCAGGGACGTGGTGCAGACAGACGCTTCTATCAACCCAGGTCAGCGGTACCAGACACACCTCAGGTCACACAACACCCCTCTCTCCATGTATATGTTAACTGTACTTTCGGGCTGCGCTAAACCCTACATCATCAGGGAAGCCATCAGAGGACACAGAACGGAATGGGCACCGCCCTGGCCTACCCTGAAATCTCAATGAACTGCTTTTGGTTGCTCCCTTCACGACGGTATCGCATCCTGCTTTGTCCGCCTCCGTTGTGTGATGTGTGCGCTGTGACTTGCAGCTGGTCAATCAGTGTTTGGCTTCAGGCTCGTCTTCGCCGTGCTTGCCATACTTTCCGATCTTAGCTTGGACAGGCCAGTCCTGTTCCTTGCCTTCTTTCTTCTTTCATGCCCACACACTTGTCCCTCCTGTCGGCCCTATGAGTAGTTTATCTTTCTCACATACCCTGTCACCTGCACATTCCCACCCACAGGTAACAGCGGTGGGCCTCTCTTAGATAGCCGAGGGCGGCTCATCGGCGTCAACACCGCCGCCACCTCGCACCCGCAGACCACTGCAGGCTTTGGCTTCGCCATCCCTGTGGACACAGTCAGGAGAATAGTCAACCAGATCATCAGGTCAGGAGGATAGTCAACCGAATCATCAGGTCAGGAGGATAGTCAACCAGATCATCAGGTCAGGCACTGGAGAGGCGGCCCTGAAGTTTGGTTATGTGTACTGTGTACTGCACAGGCACTTTGTGGACAACCAGCAGCAGGTTGACAGCCAACTGCTTACAGGTTCCAACTGTCAGACGGATTAGCTTGTACAGCTTTGCAATGCATGGAACTATATTGGCGCACAGGCTGCATGGCTCCAGTCTGCTCAGGCCTTCCTCAGTGCATGCGTTTCCCATTATGTACTGCCATGCATGCCTGATGCCCCTGCATGCTGTGCTGTTCGTGCAGGTACGGGCGTGTGGTGCGTCCTGGGCTTGGCGTCATGTGCATGAATGACGTGCACAGCCGGCAGCTACTGGGCAGCTCCCAGGGTGTGGTGGTGGAGGGGGTGATGGCGGGCAGCGGGGCGGCGCAGGCGGGACTACGGTGAGAAGTGGGAGTATCTAACATGCCAACTGTAACAGATCAACTGCAAGGCTCTGTTACTTCACATGTCTGTTACTTTCTAGGTAATTTAATGACGGCTTTCTTGATGTTAACATATTCATGTACACATGGAGTGAGGGCTGGGGGTTAGCAAGCGTTGGTGAATGACCAATTGTAGTTTGGTTCGCATCAGGGAGGCCGTCATAGGGCACGGAACAGGATGGAAGTCCAGCATGGGCAACAGTGACCGCAGCTGCTCTGGTGGGGTCTAAACCATGGCTCGGCTCCTGTCCTGCGCCTTTTGTCCCTTGTCCCCTGCTCAACGCCTCGAAAGTTGCATGTACAGGTGCATCTGCACCCCATGCAAGGCTGGCATGTGGGAGGTGCCTGGTTAGGACCAGGATGACTGGCAGAACAGCATCGGACCGCCTTCCCTGTTGTCAGCTCGCTTGTGTTGCTCACCCCCATCACGTTCATGGTTTTGCAGCAGCGTTTTTGCCGCATTCTGATCCAATGCATTCTTAGTGTCAGCGCTCACAGCATCGACTGCGAATGATGTGCATGCTGAAAGGCACACGTGACAGCACGATTTTGTGAAGTGGTTGATTGCACACCCACGCCCCTCTCTGATGTCTGGCAGTTACATCACTCTGGTGTGCACATGTGTGCGTGTTCAGGGGAGTGATGAGGGACGAGTACGGCAACATAGCACTGGGCGATGTGATCGTTGCTGTGGGCCGACAGCCCGTGTCAGGCATTGACGAGCTGCTTGCGTGTGTGGAGCAGTTTGCCCTGGGAGACCAGGTGCCCATCACAGTGCACAGGTGAGGGTGGGTGCAGAGCAGGAATGGCAAACCTTCACAGGCGCCATACTCATACCAAGTTATGAAGGCAGTGACTGTTGCGGTGTGGTTGCAACTAAACCAGGGCCGGCATGCAGCGCCCAATCCGAATTGTCTTCGTCGGCCGTGACATGTGGGTTATGCAGCCAGTAGACAGTTGAGCATGACGGCATAGTTGAGCATGACGGCATAATTGTTGCCTTGGGCAAACCGCACTTTTCACTAAACATGATGCGTTTCCCGTGCTTGGCACCAAGCACGTGCACGTGGGTGTTCCTGCTGTTCTACCCTGCCTCAATGTAAACCTCCACGTTCCTGCTGTGTCTTATCGCCCTGCAGGTATTCACTGCGCCCACAGGCCAGCGGCAAACCGTACGTTGCCTTGGACCTGGTGGTGCCACTGCTGCGTGAA